>JASAND010013897.1:0-21720 GCA_030248195.1 Trissonchulus latispiculum
TATTTGCTCCGTTGTCCAGACGTAAGCCAGGGGGCACCTGTGGGATCTCCATTTGATGGGGTCCGTGTCCACTTGATTTCCCACGGAAGTGGTTCCAGATCCCCACGAATCCCAATCAACGTAGCCATTGCAACTGTAATCTTATATAAAGTTTCTTGTTACTCTAGGCGACTCAGTATGTTGCAGCCAATAAAGCTCGCAACCCTGTCACAAAAACTCCAGAAGAATCAGTGATTCCGGCCTGGCTGCGTAAACCATCATGTCGATGCTCAGTGAACGATCCGCCCAGCTCACCGATGTGACTGCAATCAACTGGCAATGTAAACATTCGCCAACCGCAGTTTGTTGCTGAATTCGCAGCACGACAACGAGTTCTCTTCCCAGCTATGCTTGTCGGCAACACCTGGAATCTACACTGGTCATTCGTTGGTAGAATGGCGCAAACAGTGTCTGGAGAACTGTGTTAACCATACCTACGAAACTACCTGGTCACTAACGCCCACCACGTCCTTAGTTACGACAGAGGTCTCCAGTCAAAGAGGTGCAAAGGCCACTTATGAAATTCATCTGAAACAACCGAACGATATTACTATCGTGGAAGAAACGCTACTCTTTTCCAGTGAATCGTTTTTGGCGGAATTGGGAGGGTGGCATGTGGGGACTCTATATTGGATGCTCTTTTCTTTCTTTCATGCATATTTTCTGGTAATTAAGTTGTGGAAATTCAATTAGCGCAAAGCAACAGCAGAAGTCAACCATAACTTTTATCAATGGTAATCAAGTTTTGCATTCAAACTCTGGGACTCCCTAATATGCCGTTATGCTCCAAAAACAACTCTGGCTGTTTTTCAACTGACGAATGATAAGTCACATTTGCGGGGGGGGGGGGGTGGCTTACGGTAGAAAAAGCGAGCATCCGCAATTGTGTACTGGGTACTGATTTGCGGGGGGGGGGGGGGTCCGCTAGGTACGCAATACTGGGGGTGGGCTCGAAAGTGCATATTATGTACTCTTGGTATGAGGTAAAGATTTAAACTTAAAATGTAAGATGTAAGCTTAATGACTCTGTTTTCTTTAAATAAAGAAAAAGAAAAGGAAAATGGGGTCCAACTTTTATCTTTCGCAAGAAACGGAACAAAATGGAAATAAAATTTAAAGAAAAATATTCCCCTAAAATATTATCGGCGTGGCTGTACTACTCCATCTAAACCAAACTACTAAAGGAAGTTTTAAAGTACTTAGTACATCTATGAGCCTCGACTTTTGAATTGGTTTTTCTGGTACCTGCCGCTGCCATTAACTGTTTAACCCCATTGCATGCCATTTACCGAGAGTTAAGGGGACGGCCGCATCCCCGCACAGTCAGCGAATGTATAAGTCGCTATCCTTGCGAAACTTCTCGGATAATTGTGGTTACAATTATTCGGTATCAACTATACCCAGTAAAAGTTTTCAAAATAATTGTTCCAGTGCCAGAAGCCTATTATTATTTGATTCCGTTCGCATTAGTGAATGCTTTCATAACAACGAAAACGGTTTATTTTGGCCGAGTGATTCACTCACATTAAAAGCCATCAGCACCTTTAAAAACATTTTAATGCTAGGCTGTATAACGTAATTTGTAGTAACAAAACAGCTGCGACAGGTTAAGTCTTTACGGCATTCACAATTATTTTTAAACTGCAATGTTTGCAACTATTGCGTTCTCCATTGTTCAATGTAAGTGGTTTCCTATGTTTATGTTTATGAAGAATCTTTTGAAACTAAATAATGATTACAGTTGTAGTCCGTTTAAGTTAAAATCCGCTTAAGTCGTTTTGGCAGTAAATATTGTCGATGTAAAGAATGTGAAGCATAAAGGGATAGAAACTAACTTTAGAAGAGATTTAATCTTAGACTTCAGATGGATGTGACTGCCTTTAATCAGGCTATTTCTGTGTTATTAAAAAGCAATTTGTTGCAATTGCCTTTCATTTGGTGCCGAAATGTGCCACGAAGTACCAGGAGGACAGCTCAGTCCCCGGAGCGGAACCACACCAGCCAAAGCCAAGTTGGTTCATTTTCGCAAGAAAGACAGCTTTCGACTCTGGTGTTTAAAGTTTTCAAAATTATTGTTCCCGTGCCAGAAGCCGATTATTGTTTGATTCCGTTCGCATCAGTGAATGCTTTCATAACTACGAAAACGGCTTATTTCGGCCGAGTGATTCACTCACATCAAGAGTACATAATATAAGAGTGTGCCACTAGGCACACTCTATGTTATCAGAGCACAAACTATGCTCTGCTCCCTAACGGCCCACCACCCGCAAATCAGACCCATCACTTCAAAGAATTTTGAGCGCTATGCTTACGTTCTAAAGCTCGAAGCAGGCACAAAATTCGCTAACACACGGCTTGTGTTTTCGAGCTTAAGCACGTAAACATAGAGAGAGTGAGCGTACCCCCGTTTCGACTAGGTACTGACTTGCGGGGGGGTCACTAGGGTCTGATTTGCGGGGGGTGGGCCGTTAGCGTGCAGAGCATAGCTTTTGCTCTGATAACATAGGGCTTGCCTAGTGGCATACTCTTATTATTATGTACTCTTGCTCACATTAAAAGCCATCAGCTCCTTCAAAACATTTTAATGCTAGGCTGTATAACGTAATTTGTAGAAACAAAACAACTGCAACAGGTTAAGTCTTTACCGCATTCACAATTATTTTTAAACTGCAATGTTTGCAACTATTGCGTTCTCCATTGTTCAGTGTAAGTGGTTTCTTATGTTTATATTTAGGAAGAATCTTTTGAAACTACCTAATGACCTAATGATTTTAACCATACTGTTGCAGTCTATTTAAGTTAAAATCCGCTTAAGTCGTTTTGGTAGTAAATATTGTCGCTGTACAGAATGTGTGAAGCATAAAGGAATAGAAACTAACTTTAGAAGAGATTTAATCCTAGACTTCAGATGGATATGACTGCCTTTAGTCAGGCGTATTTCTGTGTTATTAAAAAGCAATTTGTTGCAATTGCCTTTCATTTGGTGCCGAAATATGCCACGAATTACCAGGAGGACAGCTCAGTCCCCGAACGGAACCAGTCCAACCAAAACCAAGTTGGTTCATTTTCGCAAGAAAGCAAGCTTATGACTTTGGTGAATTCTGGCGCAGGCAAACAAAGCGAGAAGAGAGACTTCGTAGGGACGCTCATGAAAGAGAAGACCGTCTTCAAAGACAAATGCAAGCAAATCAGGAAGAAGCCTTTTGACCCAACAACATGCCGACCAGGTTCTCCCGGTCTGGCAGTGCCCGTTCCTGTTCAACAGCCACAAGTCACGGTATGGCTTCCCCTTTCCCGAACTTTTCATGGAAATGAAGAAAAAGACGGTATCGAATTTGACGACTAGATAGGGCAAATACGGACTTATTCTCAAAGAAGCGGCCATCCGCTCTATTCAATGCCTTCGACTGCACCCAATCAGTCGAGTGTATTTCGGTTGTTCTTTCGGAGGATAGGATTGAGTTAAACTTACAATAGCTTGCAAGAAAGCAAAGTTACGACAAGAATTAAGCAAGAATGAAGAAACTTCAAGGTGGGGACTCTGTCTGCTTCTATGACAGGTCAAAAAGAACTGGCATTTCAGGCAAGTTGGCTTCCCCTTGGGTCCGTCCTTGGACCGTGACTGATGTTTCACCGACGACTGTTAAGGTACAGGACTGTATCTCAAAACGTTGTGCCAGAAACAGCGTGATCAAAATTCGTTTGCTTGGGCGCTCCTATATTCGCTAAAAAGAACAGTGTATAGTTGTTGTTGAGAGTACTAGGGGCAGTGTGAGATCGGGTCCATTCGTGTGGGCGGACCCCCGTGTGGGAGGGATCAGGCGTTAGCCCACGTGATTTTGGCTTTTACTACATAGAGTGTGACGCTTGGCATACTCGCATACTCTTATAATTTATGTTCCATTGATGGATGACGTAAAAGCTTCGAAAGGAATTCGCAGAGAAACCGTAGTTGTAAATACATACAAAGAATGGCGAGCAATAGTGGGTGTATAGCGGTAACAAGCAGCTACTAGTTAAGTGCAAAGTAAGACAACTTTGACTATAAAGTGGCTCACCCGGTGCACCTATCAAATGATATGGAGTACACAAGATTCCGCGGATGGGGCGCATCAAAATTATGCTTACTTTATTCCACGGAAAATTTTTGAGACAAAAACCAGCCAGCTGCATTCCAACCAATCCAGCTCGATACCGTGGAATTTGTTCAAAGCTAATTCTTGGCACAAGGTTTCCAGCTGTTCCAGCATACAATATTTTAAGGCTAAGCCCGGGCAAAGAAACATTTAAGCGGAAATCCTCTGTTAGAAATGTTTCAGTAGAAACTACCGGAATCACTTTTGTAGATGATAAATACAAAAGGTTTTGTAGAAAATACACGTTAATTCTTGTAATTTCTACAGGTCATCCTTGGTAGTATTTACCGGATACACTTTGGCAAAATTGGTTACAAGTTAGTTTAGTATTCACAAGAGTACATAATACATAAGAGTGTGACAGCAGGCAAGCTCTCTGTTATCAGCTGTAGGTACATGCTATGTTCGCTAACAGCTGACCCCCTCCCACGAACGTGTATGTGCTCTTCAAAGAAATTAGAACGCTATCTTTGCGTGCTAAAGCTAGCAACAGACGCACATTGAACCAACTGAGTAGTTGTGTTTTTGAGCTTTAACACATAAAGATAGCATGCGAATTTCTTTGAAGAGGGTTTCTTTGAATACACATTTGTGGGGGGGTCAGCCGTTAGCGAACATAGCATGTACCTACAGCCAAGAGTAGATGATAGGAAGAGTATGACACGGGACTCTTCCTAGTGTAATTGGCCTGTCAGATGCTCGGCACATTAAGGCCGAAATCTCGGGGGGGGTCACGGTTAACACAGTTAACCATGTGTTTATATGCGTTTGAACTAAAATGAATCTGATTGGCTAATCCCCTACCTTATGTCAAAATTACGTGTATAAGGTGACCCCCCCCGAGATCTCGGGGGGGGCTCAGCTTAACGTTGTTAAGCGTGTGTTTATATGCGTTTGAACTGAAATGCATTTGATTGGCTGCTTCGCTGCTGCTATAGAATTGCACTGGTGAGGGCTACGATAGCTAAGTAACCAATCAAATGCATTTCAGTTCAAACGCATATAAACACACGCTTAACAACGTTAAGCTGAGCCCCCCCGAGATCTCGGGGGGGGGTCACCTTATACACGTAATTTTGACATAAGGTAGGGGATTAGCCAATCAGATTCATTTTAGTTCAAACGCATATAAACACATGGTTAACTGTGTTAACCGTGACCCCCCCCGAGATTTCGGCCTTAATGTTCCGAGCATATGACAGGCCAATTACACTAGCAAGGGTACGGTGTCGTACTCTTGCTATTATTAACTCTTGCTACAGCTGATAATAGAGAGCTTGCCTGCTGTCACACTCTTATATATTATGTACTCTTGGTATTCATTACAAATGAAATCTGTAGTTTTCACTGGTTTACAGGTTAACTCTACAGGAAAGTACTCGATACGCTGATAACGCAAACAGAGTATATAAGGGCGACAGTGGTCATAATTTTTGAAGACTAAAATTTTTTAATATTTTTCAAATTTTCAGTCTTTCATCACCCCGTGGGTGATTTTTTTTGTAACGGCGACTCCCTACCTAAAGTTTTTGGGAGCGGAAGCCCCCTCCCCGCACCTGCCCCCTTTTCCATTAACAGGTCGCTCCAGTAACATTTACAGGTTTGGTATCTGATTTAAGACTTTCAATAAAGTTTAACAAAACTACAGTTTTCTTTAGTATTTTCTACAGGTAACTCATGTAATAAAAACTATCGGTTTCCATAGTATTTTCTACAGGAAGTTCCTGCAAGTTTTACTATTCGAGAGACCGGTAAGAATACAAAAGTTGCTTTTGTGGAAAATACATGAAGCTCCGCTAGTGACCGACCACACAGGAGCAGTTTTTTAAACAAACTACAAGAATTCCTATAGTTTCTACAGGATTCTTTTTAAGAGTGTAAAAAGTTGGTTCAATTAAATTTCAAACTTACGTGCCTTACCCAGTTCAAGCCATATATAAGTTTTTCCAAAAATACATAGCTCAATTCAGCAAAAAGTTTACGTGCCTTGTGCCAATCAGCAGAATTCCATATACTAAACTGGAACTTGGTTTTGACAAAAACTGGACAACACAATTCCAACCATGCCAGCTCAATTTCATGTAATCATTTTGAGGCAAAACCTAGCTTGAACGAATCCGCGGAATCTTGCTAGATTTGTGTGCTCAATATGATGTGCTCTTATGATAGACGCACGGGATGCCTATTTCAAGTGTAAAATAATACAGCATAATAATACAGCATGATAATCCTCCACTTAAAGACTTAACCCTGGCTTACTTTCGTGGTGATAACATCCGCTCACGGAAACAGTTACCAACCAAAACTTGGACCACCTACATGCTTAGGACAGATACCTAATTCTGATGCTTAAATGCATAATATGGCTAATTCCTGTCAATTGTTTAGGTGTGAGAGTGGTACAGAGCCTTTCTCTGCTAAATGCTGCCATTGACAACAACGCAACGTTGCTGGCTGAATTGCTCAATGGTGGTGAAAATGTGAATGAACGTTTTGAAGACGGCCGAACGGCTTTAGATGCAGCAATAGAATACGGAAATTTGGGAATTGTGAGAAGCTTGGTTGATGACGGAGCTAACTTCAACGGGTCCATTGGATTTCAGAGCCCGCTTCAATCCGCCGTTCTCTATTGCCATGTGGAACTAGTACAGCTTTTCGTAGCCCACGGCGCAGAAATTGACTGGAATTTAGGAGAAAATAATCTGACAGCACTTCATTATAACTCCTTTCCCACTGTTAAAGAGCCACCGATCAGTGCTGAATCATTGAAGCTACAGATAGCCCAGTTGTTGCTGGAAGCTGGTGCTGACATAAATGCAGTCGACAATTTTCTAGAAACACCACTCTTAAAAGCAACAAGAAGCAATTTTGAGCAGCTTGCAATATATTTGCTAGATGAAGGGGCGAAAATTAGTGTTAGAAATGGCAGCTGGTCTTCCTTGCACGAAGCTGTGTCTCAGAAACGCATGGACGTCCTCAGAAAAATGCTAGAAACTGCCTCTAGAGACAGTCTAGACAGTAAAGCGACTTCCATGAAGGAAAACGATAACAACTATGGTCTGGCTCCAATTCATGTTGCCGCTCGGCTGGCTGAGGCTGATGGCTTCGAGTATCTGGTTGCTTTGGTCGAAGCAGGAGCTGATGTGAACCTTTTTTCGGAGGCTAATTATTGGAGTGAAATGATGACACCACTTCAAATATTGACCTTTAGCGGGCAATACCGTGTGGGTAAAATGTCTAGATCCTATTACTGTAAATTCTACAATGCAAGTTCAGTAAGTTGGTAGCCAAATCTGAGGAAGTCCCGATAACGCTGCTGGTATCTTGATAGGTACTTACTTCAATTAAGAGTACATAATTATAAGAGTATGCCAGTAGGCATAGGGCTTAGGCAAGCGCTATGTTATCACAGCAAAAGCTATGCTCTGTCCGCTAACAGACCCATTTCTTCAATGACATTTAAGCGCTATGTTTGTGTTCTAAAGCTCGAGACAGTCACAAAATTCGCTAACACACTGCTTGTATTTTCGAGCTTAAGCCCGTAAACATAGAGCGAGTGAGCGTACCCCCGTTTCGACTAGGTACTGATTTGCGGGGGTCACTAGGGTCTAATTTTCGGGAGGTCGGGCCGTTAGCGAGCAGAGCAGAGTTTTTGCTCTGATCACAGAGCTTGCCAAGTGGCATGCTCTTATTATTACCTACTCTTGCTTTAATTCAAAGTATACTAGAACAACCTGCAGCAAGCAGCCGAAAATCATGCAGATTCTTTTAATAGACTTCAAATTCAAAATTTATTCAAAACTTTTAAAGCAACATTTACTCCAGGGCACATTGCTGGTTGTCCGACATAAATGTCATTTTCGTATCCGTTAGTAGTATAGGGCGAGTTTTTCGAGCCGCGCTCCCGGGAGTAAAAGTTGGAGTAAATTTTTCGTTCCCTTTCTTAGGTTATAATTACAAGTTTGTCTTCGTTGTTTTATTTTAGCACCCTTCCTATGATTCCATGTTCCTTACTCGCCCAGGTTCTTGGGTTTTCCTAACTTCTAACTCCAGGGTTTATATAATTTTCGTGCAGCATCATCCAATCAGGTTTCATAAAAGTTTCATAAAGTGATTTTCAACGGTCCATAACTTTCTCAGCCCTGATCCTATTTCGATGAAACAGATACCGTTCGATTCCTCTCCTCGAGCTCTACAAGTCTTGACCCAACACACTTAGTTTCCGCTAAATAAGGATTTTTATAATTTTTGGTGCAGCATCAACAAATCAGGTTTCATAAAATTTTTATAAGGGGTAATCTTTGATCGCCTATAACTTTCCCACCTCTCATCCAATTTTGGTGAACTAAAAAATTGTGAACTCCACTTACTCCGGCCTGCACTACAAATCCAAATACACTACCCGACCTGCACTGTAAATTCAAATAGCCTTTCATAATGTCAACCAATCACTGCTCCGAATATTGTTTAACCGTCCCTCTGCGTTCTTCCCCGGGGCTTGGGACCCGGCGTAGGCCCATTACCGGACTCCTACCTACCTAAACTACTTACGTACCTACATATCTAGCCTAACCTACCTACCTCATCTATTTACATACCTTCTATTTACAGTAACCTACCTACCTAACCTACCTACCTAATCTATATACAGCACCTACTTATTACAGTAACCTACCTATATACAGTACTTAACCTAGTCCGGCGCATACAATATTTTTGTATTTTTTCGTTTTATCAGTTTTATGCTTTTGTTTTTATTTAATGCATAGTGTACCCAGTCAACTTATACACAAAGAAGCATATACTCGTAACGTCAACAACGACCCATTTGTAGTAGGTCTCTGCTGTCGGGCCCACTCTAGACATCATTTGTCAAACTCTAGATTAAGTTCCTCAAGTCTTCTATTTAATAAATTTAGGCTCTCTAAGTAGTGGTTGTTGTTTGAGGGTAGTAGAATCTATTCATATCCAAAACATTTTGAGGATGAGCTCTCAAACGAGAAGCGTTCTTGATGGAGTAGATTGGAGCATTAAAAATGGAGTAAAGGAGTTTCTTAAGGTTAGACTCCCCTTGTGTCTTCAAACGAAGTTGTAAGTTGAGTAGATTCCCGGCCAAGCTTAAACTTTGTCTAATTTTGTCCATCTGAATATAAACATTTTAATGGGGAGTGTAAAAAAAGGAGGTGGTGGGATTTCCTGGGGTAGTACCGTGGACACTTTCGTTGATAAGTATTTTATCGAACTTGCATGACTCATGTGACATCGATCTTTTTAGTTTTACTTACAGTACAACGTGGGCAGGGGGTATTTCTGAGGGGGTCTTGTTAGGTTTTTAGGGTGATCGGGCTTGCATATATGAGTCACTTGTATTTCGAGAGTAACTCTTTCACATTTTTTATGGGGCAGACTTCACTCATGTTTTTTTTGATGTGCTTGAGGTTGTATTTTCGAGTGACATTTTACGGCAAATTCACAAATGAGTTTTCATATTCGGTTGTTTATGTCTTACACAATTATGTTTATTTAGAGTTTTTAAAAAAAACCGACCGCTCGTGACGACAGACAAGTCAGACTGACGATTATAACATTTTACGTTTATATAGACTTTTGAGTTAGCTAATAGTTGCTTGGCTTAAAAATTTGACCATTTGCACAAAGTGGCATTAAAATATTTTATTTTTATTTTTCAAGTCACTAAGTTTGGGTCTTCTTTTTACACCAAGCTTGCCTTGACATATTTTCTATGTTTTACAGATTTTGTTTTGTCACTTGCCTTGCTTACTTACCGACTGTTGTACTTTGTATTGAGTCACTCATACTCAGCTCCGAGTTACACCGAGTATACACTGAGCCTACTGACATACTCAATATAAATTTTTATTTTCTGCTCTGTTCATCAAATTGGTCCACCGTTTTTTCAGGTAGTGACTGTGCTCAAAGCTCTTTTTATGGCACGTTGAGTTTCTTCATCAGATACTTTGCTCATATTATTTGTTTGGTTAGAGTTCGTCATTATTGGATCGTCAAGGACCCTTGCAACGTTGGATGTGAAATAAATTTTCTATTGAGTTCGCTCGGATCCTAGGTCGGACTTCATTGTAAGCCTCAATTTTCCTCAACTTCATCATGGCCGTCTGCAACGTATTCGTCTGCTACTATTTATTCTACCTTCAATTTCTCTTCGGACTGCTTGACAAGCTCTCCCAAATTACCGATTAGGGGGACTCTCAACTTGAGTCGCTACTGTCTGACATTCGGTACTCGTCGATTCAGACTCCACTTCTCTGATTCAGACTCTCTACTAGGGGGATTAAGTTGAAGGTGTAGGTTGAAAGCCCTTGTGACGTCTGACCACAACTCCCACACTGGTTGGTTTGTATATTGAAATAGAATGTGGTATAATATTTAGTGGGTGGGGGTTAGGGTGGGAAGAGATAATGGATACACGAGCTTACACCTTGTATTAAGAGAGTGTTCAAGTAATGTTGGAGTAATGTTGAGATTCCCCATAGACATTTCTCTCTATTGATTTAGGTCGGTGCTATGTGTATATGTACAATTTACGCTTTTATTGATTCACAGTACTCGAAGTCGTCGCGTCGATTGGCGGGCCAATCTAGACAGATAAGAAGGAATCAATAAAAGGTAAATTTACATATAAACACATAAAAGCACCGACCTAAATCGGACTCCTACCTACCGAAACTACTCTACGTACCTACATCTCTAACCTAACCTACCTACTATTATTGACATACCTGCTCTTTACAGTAACCTAGGATAATAAAGAGAAAGAAAACTACCTAACCAACCTACCGTTGAATCAATATACAGCACCTACAAGGACAAGTTGACAAAGTAACCTAAACCTATATACAGTACTTAACCTAGACCGGGCATGTCATACTTGTGTATTTTATGTGTGTTGATTAAGTTGGGTTGATAGTTATTTGTTTTATTATAGAGTTATGAGATGAGAATATAAATTATAAATAATAAAATTAAAAAAATAAGTAGGAATATTTGTTGCGCCATAGAAAAGATCAATTTGAGCACGGTGGTATACTGAAAGATGGTGGACGCTTTGATGAAAGGAGCAGAAGAATAAAATTTATGTTGTTTGTTGGTGGGTTTATTTAATGCATAGTGTACCCAGAACTTAGGTGACTTGAAAAATGAAAAATGAAAATATTTTACAATACCACTTTGTGCAAATGGTCAAACTATTTTTAAGCCAAGCAACTATTAGCTAACTCAAAAGTCTATATAAACGGGTAAAATGTTAGTAGATCGTCAGTCTGACTTGTTCTGTCGTCACGAGCGGTCGGTTTTTTAAAAGCTCTGAAAGTGAAACATAATTGTGTAAGGACATAAACAACCGAATATGGAAAACTTCATTTGTGAATTTTGCGGTAAAATGTTCACTCGAAAATACAACCTCAACAAGCACATCAAAGAAAAACATGAGGGTGAGAAGTCTACTTGTGAAAAATGTGGAAAGAGTTACTCTCGGGAAGATACAAAGGTGACTCATATATGTAAGCCCGATCACCCTAAGAAACCTGAACAAGACCCCCTTCAGGAAGAGTACCCCCTGCCCACGTTGTACTAGCAAGTTTAAAACTAAGAAAGGATTCGATGGTCACATGGGAGTTCATGCAAGTTTCGATAAAATACTTATGCAACGAAAGTGTCCACGGTTGCTACTCCCAAAGGAAGATCCGACTGAACCACCTGCGGACTTTTTGGAGACACTGCCTGAGCCGATTAGAAATGTTTATATTCAGAATTGGGACAAAATTAGGACAAAGTTTAAGCTTGGGCCGGGAATCTACTCAACTTACAACTTTCGTTTGGAAGACACAAGGGAGTCTACCCTTAAGAAACTCCTTTACTCCATTTTTAATGCTCAATTCTACTCCATCAAAATTAACTTCTCGTTTGGCTTCATCCTTCAAAATGTTTTGGACCATGAATTAGATTTCTACTACCCTTCAAACAACAACCACTACTTAGAGGAGCCTAAATTTATTGGAAATAGGGAAGACTTGGAGGAACTTAATCTAGAGTTTGACAGAATGGATGTTCTAGAGTGGGCCCGACAGCAGAGACCTACTACAAAATGGGTCGTTGTTGACGTTACGAGTATATGCTTCTTTGTGTATAAGTTGACTGGGTACACTATGCATTAAATAAAAACAAAAGCATAAAACTGATAAAACGAAAAAATACAAAAATATTGCATGCGCCGGACTAGGTTAAGTACTGTATATAGGTAGGTTACTGTAAATAAGTAGGTGCTGTATATAGATTAGGTAGGTAGGTTAGGTAGGTAGGTTACTGTAAATAGAAGGTATGTAAATAGATTAGGTAGGTAGGTTAGGTTAGATATGTAGGTACGTAAGTAGTTTAGGTAGGTAGGAGTCCGGTAATGGGCCTACGCCGGGTCCCAAGCCCCGGGGGAAGAACGCAGAGGGACGGTTAAACAATATTCGGAGCAGTGATTGGTTGACATTATGAAAGGCTATTTGAATTTACAGTGCAGGTCGGTTAGTGTATTTGGATTTGTAGTGCAGGCCGGAGTAAGTGGAGTTCACAATTTTTTAGTTCACCAAAATTGGATGAGAGGTGGGAAAGTTATAGGCGATCAAAGATTACCCCTTATAAAAATTTTATGAAACCTGATTTGTTGATGCTGCACCAAAAATTATAAAAATCCTTATTTAGCGGAGACTAAGTGTGTTGGGTCAAGACTTGTAGAGCTCGAGGAGAGGAATCGAACGGTATCTGTTTCATCGAAATAGGATCAGGGCTGAGAAAGTTATGGACCGTTGAAAATCACTTTATGAAACTTTTATGAAACCTGATTGGATGATGCTGCACGAAAATTATATAAACCCTTGGAGTTAGAAGTTAGGAAAACCCAAGAACCTGGGCGAGTAAGGAACATGGAATCATAGGAAGGGTGCTAAAATAAAACAACGAAGACAAACTTGTAATTATAACCCAAGAAGGGAACGAAAAATTTACTCCAACTTTTACTCGGGAGCGCGGCTCGAAAAACTCGCCCTATACTACTAACGGATACGAAAATGACATTTATGTCGGACAACCAGCAATGTGCCCTGGAGTAAATGTTGCTTTAAAAGTTTTGAATAAATTTTGAATTTGAAGTCTATTAAAAGAATCTGCATGATTTTCGGCTGCTTGCTGCAGGTTGTTCTAGTATACTTTGAATTAAAGCAAGAGTAGGTAATAATAAGAGCATGCCACTTGGCAAGCTCTGTGATCAGAGCAAAAACTATGCTCTGCTCGCTAACGGCCCGCCTCCCGAAAATTAGACCCTAGTGACCCCCGCAAATCAGTACCTAGTCGAAACGGGGGTACGCTCACTCGCTCTATGTTTACGGGCTTAAGCTCGAAAATACAAGCAGTGTGTTAGCGAATTTTGTGACTGTCTCGAGCTTTAGAACACAAACATAGCGCTTAAATGTCATTGAAGAAATGGGTCTGTTAGCGGACAGAGCATAGCTTTTGCTGTGATAACATAGCGCTTGCCTAAGCCCTATGCCTACTGGCATACTCTTATAATTATGTACTCTTAATTGAAGTAAGTACCTATCAAGATACCAGCAGCGTTATCGGGACTTCCTCAGATTTGGCTACCAACTTACTGAACTTGCATTGTAGAATTTACAGTAATAGGATCTAGACATTTTACCCACACGGTATTGCCCGCTAAAGGTCAATATTTGAGTGGTGTCATCATTTCACTCCAATAATTAGCCTCCGAAAAAGGTTCACATCAGCTCCTGCTTCGACCAAAGCAACCAGATACTCGAAGCCATCAGCCTCAGCCAGCCGAGCGGCAACATGAATTGGAGCCAGACCATAGTTGTTATCGTTTTCCTTCATGGAAGTCGCTTTACTGTCTAGACTGTCTCTAGAGGCAGTTTCTAGCATTTTTCTGAGGACGTCCATGCGTTTCTGAGACACAGCTTCGTGCAAGGAAGACCAGCTGCCATTTCTAACACTAATTTTCGCCCCTTCATCTAGCAAATATATTGCAAGCTGCTCAAAATTGCTTCTTGTTGCTTTTAAGAGTGGTGTTTCTAGAAAATTGTCGACTGCATTTATGTCAGCACCAGCTTCCAGCAACAACTGGGCTATCTGTAGCTTCAATGATTCAGCACTGATCGGTGGCTCTTTAACAGTGGGAAAGGAGTTATAATGAAGTGCTGTCAGATTATTTTCTCCTAAATTCCAGTCAATTTCTGCGCCGTGGGCTACGAAAAGCTGTACTAGTTCCACATGGCAATAGAGAACGGCGGATTGAAGCGGGCTCTGAAATCCAATGGACCCGTTGAAGTTAGCTCCGTCATCAACCAAGCTTCTCACAATTCCCAAATTTCCGTATTCTATTGTTGCATCTAAAGCCGTTCGGCCGTCTTCAAAACGTTCATTCACATTTTCACCACCATTGAGCAATTCAGCCAGCAACGTTGCGTTGTTGTCAATGGCAGCATTTAGTAGAGAAAGGCTCTGTACCACTCTCACACCTAAACAATTGACAGGAATTAGCCATATTATGCATTTAAGCATCAGAATTAGGTATCTGTCCTAAGCATGTAGGTGGTCCAAGTTTTGGTTGGTAACTGTTTCCGTGAGCGGATGTTATCACCACGAAAGTAAGCCAGGGTTAAGTCTTTAAGTGGAGGATTATCATGCTGTATTATTATGCTGTATTATTTTACACTTGAAATAGGCATCCCGTGCGTCTATCATAAGAGCACATCATATTGAGCACACAAATCTAGCAAGATTCCGCGGATTCGTTCAAGCTAGGTTTTGCCTCAAAATGATTACATGAAATTGAGCTGGCATGGTTGGAATTGTGTTGTCCAGTTTTTGTCAAAACCAAGTTCCAGTTTAGTATATGGAATTCTGCTGATTGGCACAAGGCACGTAAACTTTTTGCTGAATTGAGCTATGTATTTTTGGAAAAACTTATATATGGCTTGAACTGGGTAAGGCACGTAAGTTTGAAATTTAATTGAACCAACTTTTTACACTCTTAAAAAGAATCCTGTAGAAACTATAGGAATTCTTGTAGTTTGTTTAAAAAACTGCTCCTGTGTGGTCGGTCACTAGCGGAGCTTCATGTATTTTCCACAAAAGCAACTTTTGTATTCTTACCGGTCTCTCGAATAGTAAAACTTGCAGGAACTTCCTGTAGAAAATACTATGGAAACCGATAGTTTTTATTACATGAGTTACCTGTAGAAAATACTAAAGAAAACTGTAGTTTTGTTAAACTTTATTGAAAGTCTTAAATCAGATACCAAACCTGTAAATGTTACTGGAGCGACCTGTTAATGGAAAAGGGGGGCAGGTGCGGGAGGGGGCTTCCGCTCCCAAAAACTTTAGGTAGGGAGTCGCCGTTACAAAAAAAATCACCCACGGGGTGATGAAAGACTGAAAATTTGAAAAATATTAAAAAATTTTAGTCTTCAAAAATTATGACCACTGTCGCCCTTATATACTCTGTTTGCGTTATCAGCGTATCGAGTACTTTCCTGTAGAGTTAACCTGTAAACCAGTGAAAACTACAGATTTCATTTGTAATGAATACCAAGAGTACATAATATATAAGAGTATGACAGCAGGCAAGCTCTCTATTATCAGCTGTAGCAAGAGTTAATAATAGCAAGAGTACGACACCGTACCCTTGCTAGGGGGAATTGGCCTATCATATGCTCCGGATTACAAGGCCGAAATCGTCGGGAGAGGTCACGGTTAACAACAGCTAACCATGTGTTTACATGCGTTTGAACTAAAATGAATCTGATTGGCTAATCCCTTACCTTATGTAATAATTACGTGTATAAGGTGACCCCCCAGAGCTCTCGGGTGGGCTCATCTTATCGTTGTTAATCGTGTGTTTATTTGCGTTTGAACTGTAATTCATTTGATTGGTTACTTAGCTATCGTAGCCCTCACCAGTGCAATTCTATAGCAGCAGCGAAGCAGCCAATCAAATGCATTTCAGTTCAAACGCATATAAACACACGCTTAACAACGTTAAGCTGAGCCCCCCCCGAGATCTCGGGGGGGGGTCACCTTATACACGTAATTTTGACATAAGGTAGGGGATTAGCCAATCAGATTCATTTTAGTTCAAACGCATATAAACACATGGTTAACTGTGTTAACCGTGACCCCCCCGAGATTTCGGCCTTAATGTGCCGAGCATCTGACAGGCCAATTACACTAGGAAGAGTCCCGTGTCATACTCTTCCTATCATCGACTCTTGGCTGTAGGTACATGCTATGTTCGCTAACGGCTGACCCCCCCACAAATGTGTATTCAAAGAAACCCTCTTCAAAGAAATTCGCATGCTATCTTTATGTGTTAAAGCTCAAAAACACAACTACTCAGTTGGTTCAATGTGCGTCTGTTGCTAGCTTTAGCACGCAAAGATAGCGTTCTAATTTCTTTGAAGAGAACATACACGTTCGTGGGGAGGGTCAGCTGTTAGCGAACATAGCATGTACCTACAGCTGATAACAGAGAGCTTGCCTGCTGTCACACTCTTATGTATTATGTACTCTTGTGAATACTAAACTAACTTGTAACCAATTTTGCCAAAGTGTATCCGGTAAATACTACCAAGGATGACCTGTAGAAATTACAAGAATTAACGTGTATTTTCTACAAAACCTTTTGTATTTATCATCTACAAAAGTGATTCCGGTAGTTTCTACTGAAACATTTCTAACAGAGGATTTCCGCTTAAATGTTTCTTTGCCCGGGCTTAGCCTTAAAATATTGTATGCTGGAACAGCTGGAAACCTTGTGCCAAGAATTAGCTTTGAACAAATTCCACGGTATCGAGCTGGATTGGTTGGAATGCAGCTGGCTGGTTTTTGTCTCAAAAATTTTCCGTGGAATAAAGTAAGCATAATTTTGATGCGCCCCATCCGCGGAATCTTGTGTACTCCATATCATTTGATAGGTGCACCGGGTGAGCCACTTTATAGTCAAAGTTGTCTTACTTTGCACTTAACTAGTAGCTGCTTGTTACCGCTATACACCCACTATTGCTCGCCATTCTTTGTATGTATTTACAACTACGGTTTCTCTGCGAATTCCTTTCGAAGCTTTTACGTCATCCATCAATGGAACATAAATTATAAGAGTATGCGAGTATGCCAAGCGTCACACTCTATGTAGTAAAAGCCAAAATCACGTGGGCTAACGCCTGATCCCTCCCACACGGGGGTCCGCCCACACGAATGGACCCGATCTCACACTGCCCCTAGTACTCTCAACAACAACTATACACTGTTCTTTTTAGCAAATATAGGAGCGCCCAAGCAAACGAATTTTGATCACGCTGTTTCTGGCACAACGTTTTGAGATACAGTCCTGTACCTTAACAGTCGTCGGTGAAACATCAGTCACGGTCCAAGGACGGACCCAAGGGGAAGCCAACTTGCCTGAAATGCCAGTTCTTTTTGACCTGTCATAGAAGCAGACAGAGTCCCCACCTTGAAGTTTCTTCATTCTTGCTTAATTCTTGTCGTAACTTTGCTTTCTTGCAAGCTCTTGTAAGTTTAACTCAATCCTATCCTCCGAAAGAACAACCGAAATACACTCGACTGATTGGGTGCAGTCGAAGGCATTGAATAGAGCGGATGGCCGCTTCTTTGAGAATAAGTCCGTATTTGCCCTATCTAGTCGTCAAATTCGATACCGTCTTTTTCTTCATTTCCATGAAAAGTTCGGGAAAGGGGAAGCCATACCGTGACTTGTGGCTGTTGAACAGGAACGGGCACTGCCAGACCGGGAGAACCTGGTCGGCATGTTGTTGGGTCAAAAGGCTTCTTCCTGATTTGCTTGCATTTGTCTTTGAAGACGGTCTTCTCTTTCATGAGCGTCCCTACGAAGTCTCTCTTCTCGCTTTGTTTGCCTGCGCCAGAATTCACCAAAGTCATAAGCTTGCTTTCTTGCGAAAATGAACCAACTTGGTTTTGGTTGGACTGGTTCCGTTCGGGGACTGAGCTGTCCTCCTGGTAATTCGTGGCATATTTCGGCACCAAATGAAAGGCAATTGCAACAAATTGCTTTTTAATAACACAGAAATACGCCTGACTAAAGGCAGTCATATCCATCTGAAGTCTAGGATTAAATCTCTTCTAAAGTTAGTTTCTATTCCTTTATGCTTCACACATTCTGTACAGCGACAATATTTACTACCAAAACGACTTAAGCGGATTTTAACTTAAATAGACTGCAACAGTATGGTTAAAATCATTAGGTCATTAGGTAGTTTCAAAAGATTCTTCCTAAATATAAACATAAGAAACCACTTACACTGAACAATGGAGAACGCAATAGTTGCAAACATTGCAGTTTAAAAATAATTGTGAATGCGGTAAAGACTTAACCTGTTGCAGTTGTTTTGTTTCTACAAATTACGTTATACAGCCTAGCATTAAAATGTTTTGAAGGAGCTGATGGCTTTTAATGTGAGCAAGAGTACATAATAATAAGAGTATGCCACTAGGCAAGCCCTATGTTATCAGAGCAAAAGCTATGCTCTGCACGCTAACGGCCCACCCCCCGCAAATCAGACCCTAGTGACCCCCCCGCAAATCAGTACCTAGTCGAAACGGGGGTACGCTCACTCGCTATATGTTTAAGTGCTTAAGCTCGAAAACACAAGCAGTGTGTTAGCGAATTTTGTGCCTGCTTCGAGCTTTAGAACATAAACATAGCGCTCAAAATTCTTTGAAGGAATGGGTCTCATTTGCGGGTGGTGGGCCGTTAGGGAGCAGAGCATAGTTTGTGCTCTGATAACATAGAGTGTGCCTAGTGGCACACTCTTATATTATGTACTCTTGATGTGAGTGAATCACTCGGCCGAAATAAGCCGTTTTCGTAGTTATGAAAGCATTCACTGATGCGAACGGAATCAAACAATAATCGGCTTCTGGCACGGGAACAATAATTTTGAAAACTTTAAACACCAGAGTCGAAAGCTGTCTTTCTTGCGAAAATGAACCAACTTGGCTTTGGCTGGTGTGGTTCCGCTCCGGGGACTGAGCTGTCCTCCTGGTACTTCGTGGCACATTTCGGCACCAAATGAAAGGCAATTGCAACAAATTGCTTTTTAATAACACAGAAATAGCCTGATTAAAGGCAGTCACATCCATCTGAAGTCTAAGATTAAATCTCTTCTAAAGTTAGTTTCTATCCCTTTATGCTTCACATTCTTTACATCGACAATATTTACTGCCAAAACGACTTAAGCGGATTTTAACTTAAACGGACTACAACTGTAATCATTATTTAGTTTCAAAAGATTCTTCATAAACATAAACATAGGAAACCACTTACATTGAACAATGGAGAACGCAATAGTTGCAAACATTGCAGTTTAAAAATAATTGTGAATGCCGTAAAGACTTAACCTGTCGCAGTTGTTTTGTTACTACAAATTACGTTATACAGCCTAGCATTAAAATGTTTTGAAGGTGCTGATGGCTTTTAATGTGAGTGAATCACTCGGCCAAAATAAACCGTTTTCGTTGTTATGAAAGCATTCACTAATGCGAACGGAATCAAATAATAATAGGCTTCTGGCACTGGAACAATTATTTTGAAAACTTTTACTGGGTATAGTTGATACCGAATAATTGTAACCACAATTATCCGAGAAGTTTCGCAAGGATAGCGACTTATACATCGCTGACTGTGCGGGGATGCGGCCGCCCCTTAACTCTCGGTAAATGGCATACAATGGGGTTAAACTATTAATGGCAGCGGCAGGTACCAGAAAAACCAATTCAAAAGTCGAGGCTCATAGATGTACAAGTACTTTAGTACTCTTTAGTAGTTTGGTTTAGATGGAGTAGTACAGCCACGCCGATATTTTAGGGGAACATTTTTCTTTAAATTTTATTTCCATTTTGTTCCGTTTCTTGCGAAAGATAAAAGTTGGACCCCATTTTCCTTTTCTTTTTCTTTATTTAAAGAAAACAGAGTCATTAAGCTTACATCTTACATTTTAAGTTTAAATCTTTACCTCATACCAAGAGTACATAATATGCTACTTTCGAGCCCACCCCCAGTATTGCGTACCTAGCGGACCCCCCCCCCCGCAAATCAGTACCCAGTACACAATTGCGGATGCTCGCTTTTTCTACCGTAAGCCACCCCCCCCCCGCAAATGTGACTTATCATTCGTCAGTTGAAAAACAACCAGAGTTGTTTTGGAGCATAACGGCATATTAGGGAGTCCCAGAGTTTGAATGCAAAACTTGATTACCATTGATAAAAGTTATGGTTGACTTCTGCTGTTGCTTTGCGCTAATTGAGTCACAACAGTACCAGAAAATATGCATGAAAGAAAGAAAAGAGCATCCAATATAGAGTCCCCACATGCCTCCCAATTCCGCCAAAAACGATTCACTGGAAAAGAGTAGCGTTTCTTCCACGATAGTAATATCGTTCGGTTGTTTCAGATGAATTTCATAAGTGGCCTTTGCACCTCTTTGACTGGAGACCTCTGTCGTAACTAAGGACGTGGTGGGCGTTAGTGACCAGGTAGTTTCGTAGGTATGGTTAACACAGTTCTCCAGACACTGTTTGCGCCATTCTACCAACGAATGACCAGTGTAGATTCGAGGTGTTGCCGACAAGCATAGCTGGGAAGAGAACTCGTTGTCGTGCTGCGAATTCAGCAACAAACTGCAGTTGGCGAATGTTTGCATTGCCAGTTGATTGCAGTCACATCGATGACTGGGCGGATCGTTCACTGAGCATCGACATGATGGTTTACGCAGCCAGGCCGGAATCACTGATTCTTCTGGAGTTTTTGTGACAGGGTTGCGAGCTTTATTGGCTGCAATATACTGAGTCGCCTAGAATAACAAGAAACTTTATATAAGATTACAGTTGCAATGGCTACGTTGATTGGGATTCGTGGGGATCTGGAACCACTTCCGTGGGAAATCCGATGGACACGGACCCCATCAAATGGAGATCCCACAGGTGCCCCCTGGCTTACGTCTGGACAACGGAGCAAATAGTTTCCATACTCCGGGAAACACGGTCGTTGTTTGATTAATACTGAAGCATCTGGAGTCCTTACATTATGCTGCCGAGCGGTTGGCTTTGGGTCCAATCCCCCACATCATTTCCGTCCTGGAATTTCTGATGTGTGGATCTACCAAAGAGATTTCGTGTGCTGGACAAAATGGATGCCGATGTTACCTCGACTAGCTTAACCAAGCTGTTCGAACCCGGAAGGCAACAACAACAACATTGGGTATCGTACATTGCTTGCGCTAATAAATGCAGCTGTTGCCTTGGTTTAGCATTACCTTAGTTTAAAATTTACTCAAGCAAAATACTTTATTTATTTACTTAACCTGTAGTAGATTAATAGGATAGGTGAATAACGATTGATGCATACATAACCTACCTGGAAGCTTTGCTTCAATGTATATTGTGCTGTTGGGCTGTCTCTTTCTAGAA
>JASAND010013899.1:0-15365 GCA_030248195.1 Trissonchulus latispiculum
AAATTTTCCGAAAATGGCTATTTGGCCGGACCAACTTTGGGCCGGCCGCCTGAACGATCCCGGACAAAAAACAGACGAAGCAAACTTGTCCGGAAGCGAAAATTTTCAAAGTTAAAAATTTTGACCAAAACTTTTTTGCTACTTGTTGTACTCGTCGTGCTGATTCCAACGATACCAAATTTGTCTATAGTCTAGCAAACTTAAGGGGGGGGTCCATTTTTGGGCCATTTTTTCGACTTTCTCCGATCTCGCTGATTTTCACATATTTAATTGTCCAAATGATGCATTTTAACGAGTTTTTAAAATTAAAGTCGTAACTCTTACGGTTGTCGAGTAATTTCACCTCAAAGTTGAGATTTCATGTGTTAAACATAGGAAATTTAGAAAGTTGTCATTTTTTCGCGTGCGCCAAAAAAATCTCCCGACAAACGTTGATGAATCGGGACAAATTATATATTAAAATAACGCTGAAATGTTAAACTGCGGTATCTTGGAATTAGAGTTTTGATTTAGGCCTTTAAAATTTTTTAATGAATTTTTGAAGGATTAAAATTTAACGTGATGCTAAAATCGTGTTAAATTTTAATCCTTCAAAAATTAATTAAAAAATTTTAAAGGCCTAAATTAAAATTCTATTTCAAGATACCGCAGTTAGCTGATTTCAGCGTTATTCTTACTATATAATTTGTCCAGGAGATTCATCAACGTTTGTCGGGAGATTTTTTTTGGCGCCACGCGAAAAAATGACAACTTTCTAAATTTCCTATGTTTAACACACGAAATCTCAACTTTGAGATGAAATTACTCGACAACCGTAAGAGTTATGACTATAATTTTAAAAACTCGTTAAAATACATCATTTGCAGGGGCGTATCCAGGGGGGGTGGTCCAGGGGGTCCGGACCCACCCCTTTTTAAGCCCTGACCCCCCCTCATCTTTAGTGGCAGGTGATCATTTTTCACTAAACTATTGAAAACCAAATAAAAATAGAAATTTCGCGCCTGCGGCGCGATTACTGTGTTCATTTACATTATTCTGAACTTAAACGTGTGTATACATACGTATATATAAATCAAAATTCAAACATTTATTGGAACAGGTTATTTCAAATTCAGAAATAGTGAGTCATAAACGTTTCTACCTACATTTAAAGCAGGAGATTCAGTCTAGGTTTTTTGGTCAAAAATAGCGTCGTTTGCAGAAATGAACAATAGTTTTGACGACTCCAAAATAAAAGTGACGAAAGAATGACCAAGCCAAAACGTGGAAGTAGCACCAAATTTTAAAAAGAATGCAAAGTTTCTATTATGTTTTAACAGTGATTTTTAAAAAGATTTCTCAGATTTTGGGGGCTGCCACCCCCAATCCCCTGCTCTATATTCTCTTGTAATTTATGTTAAGCTTCGACAAAGTTTGAATATTCAATCAGTATTAAGCCGTACGTAGCTTACGAGACTTCATGCTACATCCTTCAATTGCATTTTTGATGCACGTTTCTCATACCATTTTCGATGAAAATTTGTTGTAAACTTCTTCGGATTTTCTCGGCATGCGAGCTACCGATCCGAGCATGCCAGTATTTAAGATCTTTTATCGCGTAAATGCTAAAAACTTCTCGGGATAGATCTGGATGGCAGTCCCGTCATCGCGACTTGAAGGTAAGAAAAGTATATATACAGGAAAAATAGAAAAAGGCATATATATATCCACAAAATTTCGCGAGTGCGTATACATACGTATATATATATTTCCAACGTTTTCACCAGATTTTCGGATAGAAAAAGTCTAAAATGTCATTCGATTTTAGCAAAAATTTCTTATTTTGCCCTCAAAAAGTGTTAATTTTTAAAAATTTTCTTGTTTCTGCAAAATGAAAGAAATTAAAGATTTGAAGAACGATTTCATCTAAAAAGCAAAAACTTTCTTCAACTTGTGGGGGGCCCTGCCCCCCAAACCCCCCAAATGGTATTCTGTCATTTTGATTATTTTATATATACTCAGTAATGTTACATACATATACGTATACGTAATCATAGGCGTAGATAAGGGGGGGGGGGGCCCCCGGGGCGGGGGCCCCCCCCCCCCGAAGCCCCTTTGCCCCCTGGAAATTTTGTCAGCGAAAAATTTTTAAGGTCGCGCGCAGCGCTTTGCTGGCGAAGTAGTCTGAAATACAGGTTTTAACCTTTAATTTCTCGAAAAAATCGCTAGCTCTGAACCCAACTAGAAAACAATTTTGTGCGAAACTTACTGGAAAAATAGGTTTAAAACATAATAGTATAAAATTTTGTACTCCCACCGCTTATTTGCGTTGTTACTCATATTGCTAACTGCTAGGACAAGTTGATAAGTTTCTGTCTTTTAGTCTTGCAAATGTGGCACTTGTAACTTTAAGAAAGTGTTCAAAATAAATTCCTCAGGGAGTCTAAATTGGAAATGCTACAACTTCTGGGGGACTCCACCCCCCAGCCCCCGTGGGTACTATTTCTTTGCGACATTTGGTTTCTCCACAGCGCTTCCACGCGTACAATTCTAGCTCTCAATATTATTTGCTGATCTGAAATATACAGCAACAAAATGCTTAGAAAAGAATTGTTTTCATGTCTAAAATATCAACAATTCTAAACTTCTGGAGATTAATCGATTCAGCCAAAAAATTTAAAAAGTTAAAAGTTTTCAACTTTGGTATTAAAGAATAATAAATATATATAAAGTTTCTCTAGCAGTTCTGAATAAGCAAAATCTGAAAAAAGCTTTAATAATTAAGCCATTTTGGTAAAAAATTGAGAAAATTTCTTAAGTTAATAATAAGAATTAAAGAATACTAATTAAGAATTAAAGCTTCAGCAGCCGTTTTTGGTGACAATCTGAAAAACTCAATTTTATTTTCAAAAATATCGCAAGTTGCGATTATTGTGGGTCACGGAAAAAATTGCTCAATTTCGGTGGGGGGTTCGGTCCCCCCCCGACTTGCCAAAGATCCGCCCACCCCGAAGCAAAGACCTATCTACGCCACTGTACGTAATAGACCCTCATATTTCTAATTGCGTATATACGTGAGTTAGAATATACGTATACGTGCCGGACAGTGTGAATTATGAAGCAACACACGCCAACACACAGGAGGGTGAGTTGAGTATGTGCTTCGCTTGTGCAGTCTATTGTTGAACTGAACTGGATAAAAACAGTTCAGTTGGGTGGTCCTGGGGGGAGGAGGATAAAAATTTTTTGGACCCACCCCTTTTCAAAATCCTGGATACGCCGGTGATCATTTGGACAATTAAATATGCAAAAATCAGCGAGATCGGAGAAAGTCGAAAAAATGGCCCAAAAATGGACCCCCCCTTAAGCTGGACCAAAAGAGTGAATTTTGTGGAGAGTTTATTATGCAAGTTAAGTATGACAATGTATATATTTTCTGAAAGCTCAGAAATCAGAGATTTCAAAAAGTTTTAAAAATTCTAAAATTTTAGAATTTCAAATTTCAGAAATTTTAGAAACTGTAAGAAAAGAAAAAATACACGAAAAGTAGTCGAGTTTGGCATCAAATGAAAGGTCTCGTTCAGGAGAACGCAAATATGTATCAATTATGCGGATTTGGGGCGGCACGTGGTTCCAGGGGGCCCATAACCGAAAAATAAAAGTTGCTAGAATCGCTACAAACTTGGGCTCATTTGAAAGCTCTCATCACGCTGCGTGAAAGTTATAATTGGGTCATCGCTCAAAAATGCTGTCTGCGAAAGTTATTCCTCTTTAAACACCAAAAATATGTAGTTTTAACACTTTTGGAGGGTTTAATCAAGGCTAGCGAATGCTGTGAGCTGAATCAAGTCAAGCCAGTGCGCTACGTTTTGCGTCTCATCATTATACGCAACTACGTAAAAATTGCAGCTTTGGATCTCCATGCAGGTGTAAGATAAGCTAATTTAAACAAACTTCAAAGAAGCCGCCGTGTCGGTTCCTTTGAAGTTTATTTAAATTAGCTTATCTTACGCATGCATGAAGATCCAAAGCTGCAATTTTTACGTGGTTGTGTATAATGATGAGACGCAAAATGTAGCGCACTGGCTTGACTTGATTCAGCTCACAGCTTTCGCTAGCCTGGATTAAACCCTCCAAAAGTGTCCAAACAGCCCATTTTTGGGGTTTAAAGAGGGATAACTTTCGCAGACAGCATTTTTGAGCGATGACACAATTATAACTTTCACTCAGCGTGATGAGAGCTTTCAAATGAGCCACGTTTGTAGCGATTGGAGCAACTTTTATTTTTCGGGATATGGGCCCGCTGAAACCACGTGCCGCCCTAAATCCGCATAATTGATATATACATATTCGCGTTATCCTGAACGAGACCTTTCCTTTGATACCAAATTCGACTACTTTTCGCTTAGTTTTTCTTTTCCTACAGTTTCTAAAATTTCTGAAATTTGAAATTCTAAAATTTTAGAATTTTTAAAACTTTTTGAAATCTCTGATTTCTGAGCTTTCAGAAAATATATACATTGTCATACTTAACTTGAATAATAAACTCTCCACAAAATTCACTCTTTTGGTCCAGTTTAAGTTTGCTAGACTATTGTTTGGTTGAGTATTTAGCTGGCACGGTGCTCGAACGGGTCTCTAAGGGCCGCGCTGAGCCTTTTACACCTTATAGGGGGAGCGCTATCGCGCTCCCCTATAGTAATGAAAATATACATAATGATCGGACACCCTGATTGCTTACCAGAAGCACCACCAATATGAGTCTCCATCGACAGTGTGGAGTTAACAGGAGACAGAGGATCTTGATCAAGCATTGCTTCGAATCCAGACTGTGCTGGACTTCTCCCATCTGCTGCAATGTTTCGATTTTCAGGTGTCTGGTCTTGTCTCGGACTACTGTCACGGCCGGCAACTCTCCCAGACCTTGAACTGCGAGTACTTCGTACAGACATATCTAAGAAAAACTAAACTAAGCAAATGAAGCAACGATTGAAACAATTCATTGGATTCAGGATCATGATGTCGCTACATTCAGAAAATATCACCCGCCCGTACGGCTTCTGAGCAACCGCTAAGGCAAACCTAATGCCAAATTCGAGCTCAGCGACCCCAAAAAACCGTTACAGCGCATGTTTATAGCGTAGTACATATATATAATTTAAGGATTCAGAATTTGAGTCATGCCCCCGGGAGTTGGAACCCATTAGCGCCGTTGGCCAGACGGATGCCAGGGGACACCTGTGGGGATCTCCATTTGATGGGGCCCATGTCCATCGGATTTCCCACGGAGGTGGTTCCAAGCCCGCTAGCTCATCCCCATCGCCCAAACGGGGGGTTGGTTTTTCCCCCACCACTTGCGGGTTGGTTTATTCCCGACCTCTATAATAACACTATGGACTACACTACGTATGCTCTATCTGTGCCTGAAAAGAAAAATTAGCTGTATTCAGGGATCAGATCCGGCGGTTATTTCTTGTGAGCAAGTGATTTTTACAAAAGTTTATTACTCACGCTCCACAAGGGCTACCGGCATGAAATTTGCACCATATGCAGAGGGGATCGCTTACCGCGTAGGTACCTAGTTCTTCTTTTTCTTTCTTTTAAGTGAGTCTAAGCTTAGTAATATGTTGTCAATCAAGTTTTCGCGTTTAAAAAAATCCAAAAAATCGTTACAAACGTGTATTTCTTGTGATAATGAACACGTTAAGCCAAAAAATTCGGACTGTTTTAAAAAAGTAGCCCATTTTCTCGTGCTCGGCGCGACTACCCCCCCCCCCATTGTTACCTTAGGGGGAGGGGAGGGGGGTGTCCCCCCCCCCAAAATTTTCGACCAAATTTACCCCCCCCCCAGATTTTTTGACTTACCCTCCCCCAACTTTTGGCTACCCCCCCCCCGAACCCCCCCCCAACGATTTTTGGACCCAACAAGTTAGCTAAATTTGGTCAAAAATGGTCATTTTTTGAAAAATTTTTCTAATCGCTTTAAAACGGTGCAAAAACGCCTAAAACGTTACGAACATGCCTTATTTTTGATGAAAAAAGGGCTAAATTACAGACAATTTTGCATTTTTTGGCCATTTTTCTAAATGTCGGAGGTCCGAATTCTGGGGGGCGGGTTGGGGGGGGCACCCCCTATCACATTTCGGAGGTCGGCCAAGATTTCCCCCCCCCCAACCCAACTGTGTACCCCCCGCCCCAGCCCTAGCTGGGGGGGGGGGGGCGATGCCTGTAGAGTACCCAATAACTCCTATATTTGAGATTTTTGGCAAGAAATTTGGGGGGGGGGGGGGGCGGCGGGGGGGGTACCAAACCAGGAAAATCAGATCGTGTGGTGACTGGGGCCTGGGCATAGTTTCCCCAGGGGGGGGGGGGGGTGGGGTGGGGGGTACTCCCCCCAAAATTGTCGACCAACTGTACCCCCCCCCCCCCCCCCCAGATTTCTGGACTATCCCTCCCATATTTTCCTTTTGGTTGGGGGAGTTGGGGGGGGGGGTATCCCCCCCCCAAAATTTTGCCCAAATTTACCCCCCCCCCCAGATTTTTTGACTTACCCTCCCCCAACTTTTGGCTACCCCCCCCCCGGCCCGAACCCCCCCAACGATTTTTGGACCCAAAAAGTTAGCTAAATTTGGTCGAAAAATGGTCATTTTTTGAAAAATTTTTCTAAAATTTTGACCTAAAATCGCTTTAAAACGGAGCCAAAACGCCTAAAACATAAAAAACAAGTCTTATTTTGATGAAAAAAAGGGCTAAATTGTAGAAAATTTTGCATATTTGGACCATTTTTCGAAATTTCTGAGGTTCGAATTCTGGGGGGGGGGGGTTGGGGGGTACCCCCCATCACATTTCGGAGGTCGGCCAAGATTTACCCCCCCCGAGACCCAAAGTTCCAGGGAAACTATGATCCCTCCCCCACTTTTGGTTACCCGCACCCCCCGAACCAAAAAATTAGCTAAATTTTGTTAAAAAATGGTTATTTTTTGAAATTTTTTCTGGCTAAAAATTGGTTTAAAACGGTGTAAAAACGCTTAAAACGATAAAAACAAGCCTTGTTTCGACAAAAAAGCCTAAAATTTAGAGATTTTTGAAAACTTTTGCAAAATTTACCCTAAAAACACCCTATTTTGGCCAATTTTTCGCGCCTCCGGCGCGACTAGTCCCCCCCCATAGTTTCCTTAGGGGGGAAGTATCCCCCCCCAAAAATATTCACCAAATTTACCCCCCCCCCAGATATTTTGACTTACCCTCCCCCAACTTTCGGCTACCCCCCCGAACCCCCCCCCCAACGATTTTTGGACCCAACAAGTTAGCTAAATTTGGTCGAAAAATGGTCATTTTTTGAAAAATTTTTCTAAAATTTTGACCTAAAATCGCTTTAAAACGGTGCAAAAACACATAAAACGTTAAGAACAAGCCTTATTTTGATGAAAAAAGGGCTAAATTACAGAAAATTTTGCATTTTTTGGCCATTTTCCGAAATTCCTGAGGTCCAAATTCTGGGGGCGGGCACCCCCCCATCACATTTCGGAGGTCGACCACCAAATTTACCCCCCCCCCCCCCCCCCGGAGACCCAAAGTTCCAGGGAAACTATGCTCCCCCCCAGTTGGGGGGGGGGCCGGGGGCCCCCAAAAAATTTTTGGGGGTCGTTTGTACAAATGGCTGGGGGGGGGGGTTAGGCCCCCCCCCAAAACCTCCCCCAATTACACCTATGGCCTGGGAGGTCCCAAAAATGTCGCACCTACGCCAATGCGCACATAGCTTGCCTATAGCTGTGTCTAATGTTAACATGTCTGTTAATGTTATACATTTATACCGAGTGTAGCATAGAAGAGATAAAACTAGAAAAAGAGTATGTGCTGTCTTGAGCTATCTCATATACTATACCATATTCTATAGGATGTCTTGTGCTAAGTTTTGATCCTGGACTGAGTATTTGAGGTGCACTGCGCGAGGGCCGGACCAGCTCAATGGCCCTGCGCCTGAGCAGCATTGCCACTGCTGTCACTGCCCCAGGGCGTCCCCGCCTACCCCTGGGATGCAGAATCTCTCGCTGGGACAACCACCAGAGAAGCGGTCCAGGTCCAGCTATTCCTCGAAACGATTGTAACTGTATATAAATATGCGTTGTATTGAAAATGTTATTTTGCTTATATATATAATTGTAAATTGTGTGCTTTGCAGTGAAATCATAGAGCATGGCTCTGTAAATGAATGGGGTTGCTTTTAAGACGAAATGGAAGCGATTTTCCACTGAAAAGGAAGCGATTTTCCACCAAACATATGACTTACGAGCATTTTTGTGTATAGAAAAGATTATTGTAGGTTACTAATTGCACCTTCCCCTACTGTTGTGGAATCAGGCAGGAGCTCCAGAGACTAGTTCTCTCTGGGTAAGAGCGCTCACAGCGCCCATTGGCTCTCTCCTGTTCGGACTAAGGCTTCGGCCTTAGTGACTGCAGGCAGGCGTTTTTCATTATTTCTCTATGATTAATGTCTTGTATCCTTCGTGGATCCGCCTGCTGGCCCGCGTTTACCTCATTTTCTTGATGTACCTACTGTTGTGGAAGTACGGATCAGATGAAGAAATCACGGAGTCGATACTCTGTAAATACGGAGCCACTACGCTACAATGAATGAGAATAGCTACTGGGTCGATACTCTATAGCACACACTTAGCAGTCCTTGAGTCGGTACTCTAATGACGCTAACGCAATATAGTGGCTGAAACGGACAGAAATCCAATGATATTGATAACTAACACCGTGTCATCGTTTCAGGGACACTAAAGATGTCAGACCAACGGAATATGGACACAAGCCCCAGGAGTTATTCCCCCCTTATGGAGGCAGCCAACCATCCTGCCTTCAGGAATCCCATGACGCTGCTGGGACTCCGAGTCCCAATTCCTACCATGGCCGGGAGGTCACTCCGCCCGCGTGCTCCAGTCCCTAACATCCCCTTTGTGGGATTCCGGCCGTGTACGACGGTCCCCCCCCCCCGGTTTTCAAGGTGGACGTGTTTCCACAGTGTGGAGTTCCCTTTGCAGCTCCAGGCCAGCCAAAAGCATCTACCAGATGCCCAGTCTCCGTTCCCCATTCGGTGGGGAAATACACCTTAGTGGAGGAACTCAACGAGCACCCTCATCACACTCCGGCGTTTTACAACGCGGAGCGACTTCTCCAAATGTTGTCGTAGCAGGAATCCTATCCTGCCTCCATGATGCACCAAGGGTTCCGTGCAAAGTCCGACGAGGCAGGCCTGCGCCTCCGGACAACCACCATCCAGTATGACAACTGTATAAAGCCGACCCCAGGGATGACTGTCCACGACCAGGTTCAGTCAGCTTTCAGATATTACTTAAAGCTACTTCATCTCACGGGCTTCACACGGGCTGACAAAGCACTTTTCATCGTCGCATTGGAAGAGATGCGTCAGGACATCATCCAAATCATAAGCAATCCAAAGTTTCGAGTCGAGGTTTCTTTATTCCCGGAGCTACCATTCGTGCCAGAGCCCCCTACCCAACCCTACGAAATCCAGAGAACCCATGCAGAGAATCGCCCTCTTCGCCAACACATTCCACCCCCCAGTCGGAAAACACGCCCTTTTCTGCCGGGGAGGATCGGAGTGATGATGATGGTAAAGGGGAGGAGGAAGAAGCGGAACATCAACCACGGATTCGAGAAATTCGTACCCGGATCCACAACCCCCGGATAGCTCCGAACGTCGATACGGTAGTGCACGCCAACGCACCAGAATGGGTGAAGGAGTACGCAAATGGCATCGTCACCCAAATCGAGGAAGATCGCCTGCCTACCGATAGCCAGCCAGCTGTGGGTGCGGAAATCTGCATCGAGGGACCCGTCCAGTCAGCATTTGAAGAAAGTGACCCGGATCTGGACCCATTCCCTCCTGTGGAACTTCTCGAGGTCCCCCTACTTCCCAAGGAGTAGAAGGATCACGTCCCCGCCTATGTCGAAAGAGAATTAAAAGCGCTCCAAAGCTGCCTCGATCAGGGAATCATCCCGGTCATAGAGTATTGGCGCCAAGTTGGGGAGTTGCGCATTCTCTGCCGGCAAAGAGCCATTGCCTCCATCGAAGAACAGCAGGCAGAAAACCTCTGCACCTGCCCGGAATGCCTTCCTCTGACCCCAGAGGAGAGGATGGAAAACTATCTCTGCCGTCTGTTAGACCTCCCTGAGCCCCACGATCACCTTGACATTCTTGAAGGCCCCCCTCCCCACCGGTGCAATTAGTATGTAAATTTTGTATAGTGTTAATTTATGAGAAAACTACAAAAAGCTATATTGTCAAAAAATCAAAAAATGTCATATGGAAAAGGCCAAAAATATTGATTTGTTATTTTGCGAATTGTGACGTTTATGATGTGTTGTCTAGTTTTTGGTAATGTATAGTTGTGTATTGCAATGTCCAAGAACCAAGAATAGGCCAAAAAGATGCTGTTTTAATTGGAGGACTGTACAGTAACTCTTGCCAGCATGGTTTGAGGGTTGTTAATATGAAAAGACAAAATTACTTGACGGTAAAGATTAGCTAGGTGTATAGTCGGTGAATTGTAGTACTCCTTGCTGTAATTAGTGGATTAACTTGGGTGTTTGGTCGTGGTTTGGGAAAAGGTCAGCGATTTGACCTGGGAACTAAAAGGAAGGAATTGGCAAGCTCTGATAAATTATCGTAAGAAGTTTAAAGAACTGGAAATTGTAACCAAAGCGAGTATAATAATTAGGTCTATCATTTCATTATTGATTGTTGCTGTGGTTGCTGTCTTATTCATGGTTATATTAATCGTTAATATGCGCTATGTTTTTAATTTGACATTTGTTTGTACGCTGTCTTGCCAGTAATAATTGTTAGTATTCTATGTTTGTAGCATTACTAAGCGGCGATTACGTAAGATTTCTCTACTGTGTACAGGCTTAGTAATTTGTAAATCTCAGTATCGTTTACCTAGATTGCTCTTGTTTGTTGTTAATGGTAATACTTGTGACGATTTCTCAGAGGTAGCATTTCGAGTTTGAGGAAAGTTTCAAAAAAACTAGTGCTAGCAGTCCAAAGACGGAAAAAGAGAAGATCACATTTCGTACGCTGATTTAGTATCATCCTTGTTGTACTTCGTGTTGTTACTTACTTGTTACGTTTGTACTCTTATCGGTTACACAGGTAGAAGTTGAAAACGGGGAATTGACGATTTGAACAAGACAGAGATAGAGTAGTAGTAAATGGGAAATAATGTGTGGTATCAATATTCTTGTCGTGATGTCTGTAGAAGTTATATTGTCTGGACAGTGACATGGAACGGACTGATTAAATAGTAACCGGTATTTTTCGACGTTTTTGATAAGGGACAAGGTATTCAGAAATAGACTATTAAAGCGTTCACACCGCGATTGGCAGAACGTAAAAAGGGCCGCGATTGGCCCCTAATCATGTAGTTTGTTGAGTATAGGATAGTTTAGGATTTAGTTTAGGATTTAAGCTATTAGTTTATTTGAATCGAAGAGAAGTTCGGTAAAGTCTAGAGAGTTGCAGTAGTTCCGGGTAAGACAGGGTAATCCCGTAGGGACCCCGCCCATCAGAAGAAATCGAAGAGAAGTTAAATAGAGTTTAGAGAGTTGTAGTAAGTTCTGGGTAAGACAGGGTAACCCCACAGGGGCCCCGCCCAGGATGAGTATTTGATTGTAATCAGTATGTGAGCAATAGACAGCAGATACTGGTAAACAAACACATGTCGGGACCAAGATGGTCGTAAGTGTTAGTTAATATTGAGTGAGAAATAGTTCTAGATGGTAATATAGTAGTTAATTGTTGAATAGTTAAGAGAGATTACGAACTCACCGCACAGAACGCGGAACGCAAGCCTTTATCCGTCTTTCATGAATTGATATTTTGGTACTCGTGTGATTATTTGGTAATTGAACTGGTGAAGTAATAACAGTATACTGGCATGGGTTACGATTTTGAGAATTTCGCAACGTTTTGGCTTCTCCCCCTAGTCAAAAACCTGGCCCTTTTACTTGTGGAGGTTGTAATGGAAAAAGCTAAATGAAACTCAAAAATGACAGAAAAAGCTCAGTTTGTTATGATTTGTGATCCTCAATCGAATTGTTTGATGCCTTTATTATGAGTGATGTGCCTGTGAGAGCCTAATGTAACTTACGAAACGTCCAAGCATTGTATGGAAATATTTGTCTTTTAACTACCAGAGTTGCCAGTCAATCTAAGACACTCAGAAATTCATAGCTAGGGACATAGGTTCTAGTGTGAATGGGAAAATAAGGTTAGAAGTAGCACTATGACACGCTCAAATGACGCAAAATGGAATGGAACTTCAGCAGAATGCAGCTTAATAAGGGTTAAGTAGGTTACCAATTAATAATGGAGGGGTCGTTACCCTTCCCGGGTCAGTAATAAGCCCTATCATTGCTCTCATTGCATAACGGAGGAGTCGGCACTCTTCCCAGGCCACGAATAAGGCCTCTCGTTGTCAAGAAGTTCATCAAAATTCAATTAAAACAGCTTGAAATTATCAAAGAAAATGGATGCAAAGAAAGGTATTGCAAAATAACCAGTAATTTAACCGGAGAATTCGAGCTTAAAACATTTTTACATTGTCAGTAAGCGCAAATATTTCAAGATGGGTTAATAAATGGTCATAATTTGCTTGTTAATAGCATAGAACAACGTCAATTAGTGTTAGCAAGAGTACATAAAACTAAGAGTATGCCACTAGGCAAGCCCTATGTTATGAGAGCAAAAACTATGCTCTGCACGCTAACGGCCCACCCCCCCCCCCGCAAATCAGACCCTAGTGACCCCCCCCGCAAATCAGTACCTAGTCGAAACGGGGGTACGCTCACTCGCTCTATGTTTATGTGCTTAAGCTCAAAAACACACGCAGTGCGTGCGCGCATTTTGTGCCTGCTTTGAGCTTTAGAACACAAACATAGCGCACAAAATTCTTTGAAGTGAAGGGTATAATTTGCGGGGGGGGGTGGGCCGTTAGCGAGCAGAGCATAGTTTTTGCTCTGATAACGTAGAGCTTGCCTAGTGGCATACTCTTATTATTATGTACTCTTGGTGTTAGTAAGTAGTTAGTCACAAACTGCATTAATTAGGTAGTATTTAGTTAATTTGTGAGATTTTTGGCAAAAATATTTTTTAGATTTTAGGCTTATCTGAAAGGCAATTCTTTTCTGAGTCCGAAAATCCAAACCCGGTCTTTTAACTCCCAATATTGCGAAAGATATAGGTAAAAGAAGTTTTGACTAGTTACGTTTTAATTTCGTAATATTGGCCTTTTGTGACCTTTATAACAAGGCGTAACAATTGCGTGTGGTTACGCCCATTCATGTTTTCATTCATTCCATTGAGCCTCTGTTGGCTCTCTCCCAGCAAAGACTTGCCTCGCAGAGAAAGAGTTAATACACACCTTTAGGTATAGTAATACGTTCGGAGGGGGCTTAACTCCCTTCCAAATAAATGAAATAAAATAAAATTAGTTAGTCTTAGGTAGTTTCGTACGTAGAATAATATTTAATTTTTAGTCTACACAAAAATACGTAATTCTTTGTATGCACATTTTTTACGCAACAATTGCCCTCTTGGCTCATTTGCTGGAAACGTAGGAGTTCCAGCAAGGGAGAGCAATTGTTGCTAGGGTTAACGAGCGGCTTCTCTTGTCTTCGGCCGAAAGGTCACGCCCAACAGGAAAGAAAGGGGCTTGGAAACAAGGAAACGCTCCAATATAATAACTACAAAATTTATTAAATCATTAAGTCAAGTTAGCACTTAATATTTGGTTTTTTGCAATCGGCCCCGAGCGTCCTTTATTTTGTACAATTTGGTTTTTTAATTCGCGAAAATTAATTTCTAAAGCATATAGGTATTAATTAACAGAGTGTTGGAGACAGCGTAATAATTAGGTAATCGAGACCGAGTTTGATAAAGAGAAGAAGAAGAGGTACCACTAAACCTTGTCCCTAAACTAAATATATACTTTGGGTAATATTGTCATAAATTATGAGAATATTAATAATCAACTAAAGACGGTAACTGGCAACTCTGGTACAGTAACTGAACACTGTACTGACCTGTATTTGTATCTGTTTTGCACAACTTGTAACGACCCCTGGTGTTAACGCTTGTTGTATTTTAATTGTCATTATCCTGAAGTGTACCTGTCATAATTGTATTAACCCTAATAAATAGCTGGCGTGTCAGACTTAGAGTCTTAGTGCTGCGAAAAGAGGCGCGATTGTCTTCGGAAACCAGGAGCGATTGCCATACAAGGAATTCATCACAAGTATCGGATCAGGACTGATTAAGGTAAGTTTTGATCAGGAATTGGAAGATTCATCATCAATCCGGCGATCAAGTCAAAGCAAGTGCTGACCCCTCTTGCTGATCTGCTAGAATCCAGTGCATCAAACGAACTCACAAAGAAGACCCCTACAAAGGTTGGCTGCAGGAAATCTCTGGTTTTGGAACACCACCTTTCGGAGATCCAGTGCCTAAGTCTGCTTCGATAAGTGGACGCGCTAGCCTTCCGTGTGATCAAGTCGAAAGTGGATCGAGATTCAGATCTCACTAACTTCATTACATATATCATTAGGAAGAGCAGCAAAATGCTACAAAGCTGTCGAATTAGTTTTTTAATTGCATTAACCTATTAATTAAAGTTATAATTAATAAAATAACTAATAAACTACATACCGTAAGCCTGAAGCTAATTAGCGAATCACCGAGCAGACACACGTTTATATGAAAGCGTGTAGTTAGTGCGAAGTGGGAGCTCTCCCCCGACCGTTACGGCGGTGCTCCAGAGTTAATGCTCCGAGCAGGCAAGCTCTACGTTATCAGAGCAAAAACTATGCTCTGCTCGCTAACGACCCACCCCCCCGCAAATTATACCCTTCACTTCAAAGAATTTGTGCGCTATGTTTGTGTTCTAAAGCTCAAAGCAGGCACAAAATGCGCTACGCACTGCGTGTGTTTTTGAGCTTAAGCACATAAACATAGAGCGAGTGAGCGTACCCCCGTTTCGACTAGGTATTGATTTGCGGGGGGTCACTAGGGTCTGATTTGCGGGGGGGGTGGGCCGTTAGCGTGCAGAGCATAGTTTTTGCTCTCATATAGGGCTTGCCTAGTGGCCATACTCTTGGTTTATGTACTCTTGCTAACACTAATTGACGTTGTTCTATGCTATTAACAAGCAAATTATGACCATTTATTAACCCATCTTGAAATATTTGCGCTTACTGACAATGTAAAAATGTTTTAAGCTCGAATTCTCCGGTTAAATTACTGGTTATTTTGCAATACCTATCATTGCTCTCATTGCATAACGGATTACTGGTGCGAGCTA
>JASAND010013900.1:0-14891 GCA_030248195.1 Trissonchulus latispiculum
ACCACCTGGAACAAGGAGCAGAACGCCAAACCGCACCTAACCATTGACTCCCAGCAAATCCCAGCCACTAAGACTCCGACGTTTCTGGAAATCAAATTCGATCCATCTCTATCCTTCAGGGCCCACGTTGACCAGTTCATTTCCCAACTCAGAAGAAGAAACAATATTCTTCGATCCCTAGCTGGTCCAAATGGGAATGTTAAAAGGAAGACCTTCGGATGGTGTACCTTGTGTATATTGCATCCGCCATAGAATACTGTGGCCCTGCCTGGTTGACGACTACAGCTCCTTCCAACCTGAAATGGCTCCAAACAATCCAGAACGAAACTGCCAGAGCCATAACAGGCTGCCTTAAAAGATCCCCTGCTGAACTCACGGTCAAAGAGGCAGGCTTGGTGCCTCTCCTTGTCCGTGCCAAATCGCTAACAGCATCAGCGTACGAAAAGTATCTGTGCCTTCCAGATTCTAACCCCACTGCAGATTCTTTTGCTGCTCCAACTACCCGTCGCCTGGCCTCCCAGCCCAGGCCATTTGGCGGGAAGAAGGCCGGGCCGCGTTGCAAAAAATTCTCTCCTCAGCTTATAAGCGCTCCTAAGATCACTTTAGGCGATCACTTAGGACTAGGAGAGTTAGGTTTCGAAAGATTCTCCTAAGTTAGGATTGCTATCCACCACTCCTAACTTTTCTTCTAAGTTGCTTGAGCTTACGAGCAGCGCCAGCTTAATTTAGGAAAAATCTTTTGAAACGGGTTTAGGAGGTCTCCTAACTCCCTCCTAGACCGCTCTCAGACATTCTCCTAAATACACTCCTAGGAGGACACTTAGGAGAATGTTTTGCAACACGGCTCCGGTCTCTGACAGTGTTTACCTCCACCGACAACCAAAAAAATAGCCACAATCAGCCCTTTTCCGTCCTGGGAAGAGCCATCCTTGCCGGAGGCTGTGTCTAAAATCTGCGGCATTATCAGAAGAGACCCCCAGAGAAGAAAAAATCTGCTACGGAAAGTATCCTGGATCGCCTGACCCCGGCCGGCCGATATCGAAATCTACACTGACGGATCAGCCCAAGAAGGAACCAGAAGCAGAGGACCGGCGTTTATATTCTCCACCACCGTCTGGGCCTCGCCCGGATCACAATCGAACCAGCAGGTCTGGTCACCTCGTGGACCGCGCCCTGGAATGGATTGAAGCGACTACGACTGCTGAAGATCAAATTATCAGATTTCTTTCGCATTCCTAATCACTGACCAAGAAGCTGTTCTCCGGCCCCGCCAAAGCAACTACCTACAAGGAGTTTACCATCTGGCGCCGCATAAAATCTATCTTGAACTGTCAACCGCAAACCCTCCAAATCCACTGGCTGCCCGGCCATTCGGGCATACACGGCAACAAAATAATGAGACGGCCCCTGAGCTTGCTCTTCCTCCACTTTGTTTCTACTTATGTGGGTTCACGTAGTGAAAGGCATGTACATACATTGGTACACGAATTCCGACAAAGCTCGATGAGACTGTGCCTCCGTAGCTCAGTCGGCAGAGCGTTTGCCTAGTGCGCAAAAAGTCGTGGGTTCGAGTCCCACCGGAGGTCAGAATTGTCAGACCTTCGACGGTACACGACTTTCTTCTTCTTTCTAATTTATCCTCGGACAGACTAGACCTGCTTAGAATCCCCCGCAACCCGGATCAGAAGGAAGCTGGTCTATCCTTGGCTGACCGGTCAGTCCTGTTCCGACTTCGTGTCGAGGGCTTCTCCCCAATCCTAAACTGGCACCCTGGGGTTTTTTACTGGGGGGGGGCTGGGGGAGGGGCGCCCCTCCACTCGTTCCCCCCACTTTTTTGGGCTTCCCCCTACTTACCCTAAGGTGCCCAGAAATTGACAAATTTTTAGGCTTTTTGGTCTAAATTTTCAAAAATTTTTCGGCTTCGCCAGAATTTTTTGGTCAAAAATAATCTATTTTGGTGCCAAAACTTAATTTTTGACTTTTAAGCTTGGTTATAGCAGTATATGTAGAAAACAGGCTTTTTATACGATATTTTTGGCATTTTTAGCTCATTTTATTCCCCCCCCCCCACTTTTTGGACCTCCCCCCACTAGTGGGGAGGGGGGGGGGCGTCGCCCCACCTGTTCGCCCCCCCACTTATATTTGCCTAAAAACCCCAGGTACCTGCACAGGACTGGGGCCCGAGACTATCCCTCAGGTGCCCACTGCCCTCGCATCAACAACAATAACAACAATAAGAAAGAAGAAGAGAGAGCCACTTACTCTCCCAGAGTGCCGCCCTGTTTTTCCTTCAGGAATTTCCAGAGCGGATGGGCGTCCTCCCCGTTCACATCAATCTTGGCGTACATGTCGAAGGTCACATGGAAATGCTCCTTGGCCCACTCCTTGATCTCTGCGTTCGTTCCTGGCTCCTGCAGCACAACCACAACCAAAAATTAAAACATCTATATTTTACTAGAGCATCAAGTCAGGCCAGGCCCCAGTTTAGTCCTAATTCAAATAAAGAGTATATAATACTACTTTCCTACTGTTTTTCCTAACAAATCCAATTGAATAGAACAACTAAATACACTTCTTACAAAAAACTTTTCAATTTTTAATTCAATTTCAATTTTTTACAATTTCAATTAAAACAAAAGATTCCTTGAAATATTAAGAAAAACCAAAGGAAGCCAAAATAGATGTGAAGGAACTGAACCTGATTTCCAAACTGGTTGCAGGGAAAGGCAGCAATACGAAGACCTCTCGCCTGGTACTTTTCATAGATGGACTGCAGCTGGGAATAGTTTTTGGTGGTAGAACCTCACTTGCTAGCCACATTCACCACTACAACTACATTGCCCCTGCAAATATAGAGAAACAAATAAATTAACCTCAATCCAAAACCTCTCCTACAAGTGCCATATTAAAGGGTTCTCGAAATTTTAGGGTGGAATAGGGGAACTCAATTTGCATGATATTACATAAGCAAAAATTCTGATTTTAAACCCATCAAATTTATGCGTATATAATTATGAAGCAAAAGCTGTTTCTACGCATAATATATATATAGTAGCGAAAATTTCTTAGTAGCGGCACGTCGAGCATCAGTACCGAATACTCCATGAATATCAAGTGCTCAAGACCGGTATCTTAAGGAAATAAAATACGAAAACATGCAAAACATTTTCCTGGAAAAAACAGAAACACGTATGTTCGTAGGTAAAGCATATACCGATATTTGTCCAAGGATACGTCATTGCCGTCGATATCCTTGGCCGAGAAATCATATATGTTCTGAGCCTGTTGCCAAGCCACGGTGGTCGTCGTGGCCGCAGTGGCAAGGACCACCAGCTGACTACGAAACAGGCCCAGACCCAACAGTGTCGACAACGCTTTCATGCACTCTCAATACAAATCTACAAAGTAGAAAACATTTGAAAACAGGAAATGCCAGGACGTGTGATAGATCAGTCCCAGAAGACTATGGTTTGCAGTGCTAGTATATATACAAGTAGGAAAAATGCTCCGTACAAAAGAGGATAACATGTGTGTGTTGCCCTATGTCTATTCTTTAAAGTTCGGTTGAAAAGGTAAAGACAAAAGTATTATACATACGCCACAGCAAGTTTGGGTGAGTGGCTCTATGACAAAAGTAGCTCGGTTCTCTTAGGACTTTCATTTTGCATCAAATTTGACCACTTTTGAAAAATTTTATGTTTGACCACAAATGCCCTAAGACCTCCTCCCCAACCACACCACAGCACCCTACAGCCATTTTGTGCATGCGGTTGTATGAAGACAGCTGTTCAGCTCACTTAGGGCTTTCATTTGCTATATACCAAATTTGATCATTTTGAAAAACTTTATTTTTTGACCCAAAACCACCTCAGTCCCCACGAGGCGCTGTGGCGCACACCTGCGGTGCAAAAAGTAGCGATGCTTAAATGGTGTATGGGGTACTACTCTATCAGACTCTATACCCCTCTAGGTCCTGCCTTCGATGCAGGTTACGTGAAAGAGGCGGAAAATAGGACATTTCGACCGAGGAGAAAAACGCAAACGCCGCCGCTACTTTTTAACGATAACTGACACGGGACTGAAACTTCGGACGCATACTAAACTCGATGTGCTCTACCACGGACTTTTCACACGACCCCTATGATAGTTGCACACTCTGCAAAACAGAAGTGAACTGAAAGCTGATTCCTACGTAAAGAATATAAGAACAAGAAGGTTGCTAAATATAACGTTACTATATACTGAGTTATCAAATCGGACCGTCAGCTTAAACTGATAACCGAATTTTGTAGCGAATACCAATCGAATTTGTACCTTGTATATAATGTGTCAGGTTCAGATTTAGTCAGCTATAATTTCAGTTTCAGTCGGTGCACAAAAGCAGTATCAGTTTCAATTTAAGTTTCAGGCAATAACACAAAATCAAATAATTTCATTTTCAGTCGGAGATTTCAAATTTACTATCAAAGATAGTTTTGATGATTATTCAAATCAGCCTCCTCCTTCTGAGTACTAATAAAGTGGCTGCTCAAAATTTGCAAATCTTCACTTTTGAGGAAACAGATTTTTATCCAAACTGGTTTCAATTTCAGACGGCGGACTAAAATTGCTTCAGATTCAGATGTTTTCCCAAAATAGCCTTAGTTTTCTGAAACAGAAATCTGTACAACCTGAAAACTACATAATTTCCTGACTGTTTCCTAGTCCAATATTTCTGGGACGGGGAAGTCTGGGAGGCTCTGATTTCTGGAGGGGGGAGGGCCAAAATGTTTTCGAAAAATGCTTAGAAAACCAGCTATTTGTTGGGGCTGAGCTACACATGGAGCAGCATTCTAACTTAAGTTAAGCTTAAAAGTATGTACTAAAAACGATGTAACAATACGGCAATGTACGGATTTATTGAAAATTTACTCTCAAAACCCTGTGTTCTTCGCACTTCTGAGTTCTGAAGGGGAAAGGCTCAAATCTTGAAGGGGTGATTCTGGGGCAACCGAGTTCTGACTCTGGTGAAGGGCCCCTACCCCCACGTAGAAAAACCCATGTGTCAGTTTCAGTTGGAACATTATTACTTGTAGTACATACCTCATATTATAAAACCTCATATTATAAAGAGTATTGTTTCCAGCGAAACTGCAGATGACTTCACTTGACGCGTACAACTGCCTCTGTTATCAACTGGAAAACTAATTTGTTAAGGTGGTGATTACTTTTGGGCACATATTGTTGATTGACGGCTCAAACCAAGATAAAATTTGATGAAACTTTCCAAAATAAGTTCGTTTGGGGTTCTAACACCATCCGCACAATCCCGATTCAAAAATTCGAGATTTCTGTTCAGGACGGTTTTTATATACTAATTTCTGACAGTTGAGCAGCAACTGCATAGTTATGATTCTACTCATTTGAAGATCTCGTTGCGCTCTACATTTTTGCTTTTGGAAGCAACTTTCTAGCTCTTCTCTATAGTGAGATATAGCCGAGTTTCTTATTTTGGCGTTGGAAACTTGTCGGTTTTGCAGAAATCAAATAATGCACGTTTTCTTGAGCTACGTAAGCCGTAAAATTAAACTACGGGTGTCACTTTGAAGGTCTCGTCGAGACCGATTATCCGTGATATTATAATCTTCTAACTGCTACCCCGTACGCTGCTATGGTAGAAAATGTAGTTTTTGCAAAAACATGACAAAATTTTTTCCAGCGATTGTGGAGCATTTACTATGCAAGCTAGATGGTTGCCACTTACTGGTCGTGTTTTACACTAAAATACCCAGGGACCCTTATTTAGTTGTCCCGATTGCTGTTGTCTAGCTGAAGTGATCACTTGCCAAAGTTGGGAAAAGTAGGCAAAATCCAGGTTGCGCAAACATTTTGGCTAATTTCTTCATGACGAAGAGTGATTTCATGATAATTAAAAAAGGGTCCCCAGCTATCTGATAGTGGAATCGAATGATGTAGCCGATGCCTCCCCAAAAAATTTACTTTAGTCTGCAAAAAATCTGGAAAATTAAAGTACTTCAAAAATGCGGTAAAATAGTTTCCGAAAAGTGAAGTTAGTTTCATTGCATTCATTAGAAAGAGAAAATGTTAAGCTCCATTTTCATGTATAAATAACTTCTTAACTCCATGTAATGAATGAGTAATAAGGGTTCAAAGTTGATTTCTCCAAAAGGAATCACCACCTTAAGCGAGAAAGCAGAAGTCCCAGATAACTCCTAGACTCACTAAGACTAACCTCCTAAGTGTTTCATAAAACCTGCTTAGTTACCAGCGCACCGCATCCTAGCAGCTTTCAAGATGAGCAGCACTTTAGTTTGTGGAAAATGCGAAGGAAATTATCTATTTAGAAAGACCGGACCAAGCCTTGTAAACCACCAACAATCGACATATGTAACGAGTCGTCCTATACCAAAGGAATCTCGTCGATTTGAAGGACGGCGTAGTACAACATCTATCTTTAACTACTCTCAATGCTAGACGACATTCAGCGATAACCATGCCACAAGCTAACACTGCTTTCCGGTAAACACTTTAAGAATGTCAATGTTAATTGGAGATCTGCCTAAGAGAAAAAAGACCGGAATTTTCCCATGCCCAAGAGTCCTTTTAGGCTTGAACGAAGAGGCTATTGTTGTTTTGAAAAGGACCGAAGCAAAACCACTACGTTAGTAGGACGAGATAAGTAACAGCTTATCAATTCTTATGTAGACTTGATTCCAGTACAATAATAAACCACGACACACTGAACCAGATGACCAAGAACTTTATTTATGCAACACAATACAAACTTAAACAACGAAAAACATAAGCTCCAACAATAAGCTCAGAACAAAAATACTATATACATAAATGATACATACATACTGTAATAATCAACTGTTCAGCCAAGAGTTGGCAGAGTTTAGGAAACAGTCAAAATCGTCAGGGATATGACTACTAACGGGGGACGAATCTTCTAGCATTACATCAACATCTGTATCGCCAGTGTCTGCCTTAGCACAACCAAGTTGTCTTCCAGAAAGTTCGCCAAATAAGTCTTGACTCTGCTGTAACTCGGCCCCAGTCCCAAAAGCAATTAAGGAAGCAGTAGCTGGTACAGCCTGTGCTCCTTCAGTGTCTCCAGAGCCCGGGTCTAGGAGGGACGGCGACGCCACGTCTACCCGATGGACTTTCTCCAAACTCTCATTATCCCGCTCAAAATCATCAGCAAATGGGACATTCTCCAGTTGCTTGGCATCAATCTCATCAGTATCAGGATAGAAAGAGGAAAAGTCAGCATCCTTATCAACATCAAAGGAATCCGACACTGAGAACTGATAATCCGGTACCATATTATCACCATTGGGAGGTCCTCTCTCATCGTGGCTAAAATTATATAACAACATTATATGGCACTTAACTACATACAACAATTACATAAGCGTGCCCATTAAACCCCAAAAAACCATGCGAATAGTACAATATATACAAAACAGTTTGAAGAAGTACGTATATACCCGCGGAGATTCTAGACTACACAGCCCCAATTTAGAAACATTATTTTTATTAAAGATTTACACTAGGGCAGGGTTTTTTCAAAATTTCACCTGTGCTTTTTGGTGTGTTTTTTTAAGAAAATGTGTGTTTTTTAAAAATCTGTGTTTTTCCTAAAATTCACTTTTCGCAGTATAAACATGTTTTTACATCATTTGCAACTATATTTAGCATTTTTCGCGGGTTATAGAAGAAAAAGAAAACATGTATTGCTTGCTTAGCCTATATAAACGATATTTCAATATTCTGAACGTTCAATATTTGCTTTGAAAACTTCTTTTTGTGCCACAGTGGGGGGTCTGGGGCAATTTTTTGAAATTTGGGAAAATTTTGGTCTGAAAACCTTCAAAACTTTTACTTTTCCTCAGTATATTTTATTTGTGTCATTTCCAAAATTTGGAAACGTAATTTCAGTGAATACCTATACAGTACCTAATTGGCAGAATAGTTGCTTAGAATAATGGAAGGCTACGCGATAGTGTGCTCAACTAATGCCCAGACAAAACCAAGCAGAAGTAAAATATAGATTCATAGACGATATCTTTGCGCCGAAGGCGCAAAATTTTTCGGAAAAACTTAAAATTTAGCTTAAAATGAATAAAAATTCGCACCTGCAGGTGAAAATTTGAGTGTGCTTTTTAGTGTGTTTTCTTAAAAAAAGTGTGCGAAAACACAATAAAAAACACAAAAAAACAGTGCACTAGGGACGCAGAGACGGGGCCTGAAAATTGAGGATCCAAATAGAAAATTTTCTCAAGAATTCTGATTTAGCTACAATTTTAGGCATAGACAGAATTAATATTGTTGCTTTCAAGGAGGAAACGAGGAAACTAGCGATTTGTAGCAACTTAAGCTTTTTTTGAATTTTCAAAAATGGTCTAAAATCTTGGCCAAAAAATGTCAAAAATGGTCAAATCGGTGCATCCCTAATTTACACTACAGCTCAGTTCAGACCCCTCTGCTCTCATTATAAAAAGAGCGAGGTATATACATGATTGGTATCACAAAGCAGCGTTGATGGCGGTGTTTGAAGTCTTTATTTTATCTTATCACAATTAGGTGGTTTTCCCAGCAGCAGGCAGGGGGTCAAGCCACACACCTTCCTTCTTAAGAATCCTGGACTTGCCCATGCAAATGCGCCTGTGACGTTTTATACAAACTGAAATGGACTCCAACATAGGCAGGTTGACTGGGTCTCGTCTTCCATCGGGCAACTTCTACCCATTCGAAGAGCCCTCCCCTGTAACCGAGAAAATTTTAACTTTTCAATTCCCAAATTTTTAGCATTTTCAATTTCTTACCCTAAACTTTCAACTACAATGGATTTTAAAACAATTTAGCCTATTTTAGTTTAAAAATGCCTAAAATCAGTCGTTTTTAAAGAGGTTTTGGTTTTGCCAGAATTCCCATTTTGGATGGGCCCCCAATTGATGGTCCCGCTCATTAAACATCGCCTAAACAAGGGCCGCGTTGCAAAAGATTCTCCTAAGCGCCCTCCTAGGAGGGTACTTAGGATGTCTGGGAGCTGTCTAGGAGGAAGTTAGGAGACCTCCTAAACTCGTTTCAAAAGATTTCTCCTAAGTTTAGCTGGCGCTGCTCCTAAACTCAGCCAACTTAGGAGAAAAGTTAGAAGTGGTGGATAGCACTCCTAGCTTAGGAGAATCTTTTGCAACCCAATTCTCCTAAGTGAGCACCTAAGCTGAACTTAGGAGCGCTCCTAGGCTTAGGAGAATCTTTTGCAACGCGGTCCAGGCCCGCACCCAGAATTTTGAAACGGAGGTATGTCCAAGGTCAAATCTAAGGGAGAGTCTGGAGGCGAGCAGCCCAGAAGTAGTAAAATGTTGCACTGGATGTTTACATAATTCTGTCAAAAATTAGATTATTGACTGGACTTGAAATTATTTTAAAAATTGCATGTTTTACTATGGAAATAGCCAAAATCTTTGCTTCTGTCTATCCAAAAGGGGGGAATCTAGATCACCTCTTGAAACCGCTCTCCCCCTGCGACCTTGACAGGAAGGCATATTACATACGTACAGGTACAAGTATACGTATATATATATATGCCATTGCGCGTAGCAACACAAGAAGATCCTCGACGATTATGGGCTGCTGCCTTCCCCCATTTGAAATCACTGGTTTCTCGGTGACTGATCAAAAAGTATATATATACGTATATATATATGTGCTTGCTTACCAGCTGACAAACCACCGGCTTGGCTCACACTCGTCCGAGGAACTAAAGTCATCATTTATAGAGGTGAGAGTGCCACTGCAGTGACCCTCTTGCGAAGGAAGACACAATCGACGTTTCTCGTCCGGAACGACCGGTGAAAAGTCGCCTCCCTTTAGGCCTGGGAAACTGGGCCTTGCCGGCTCCTCCTCCTCTGAAGACGAGAAATCCAGAGATCTCTGGGAGTCGGGGGGAACTGTCGGAAAAGAACAAGAAAAAGAATTGGAATCAGAAGAAACATGGGAATTGGAATTGGAAGGATAGGATAGGCAGAGATCGTCAAGACGATGGGCAACCGGCTCAGGAATGACAACACTCCGGTAGATCTGGGACGTTACCAGCCACAGTCTACAGGAAATGTAATCCTCAACTGAAGACGAACTATCACTGTTACTGCAGTTGTCTTCAGAATCAGCACCGCAATCTTGCCTGAAAAATACGTATCTGGGGTAAATTTCAAGGCATTGGCGTAAATTTCAAGGCATTTGTCTGTATGGCATAAAGTAAAATTTCCAGATAGACAAATGCCTTGAAATTTATTCCAGATAGCAAAATGCAAACGTAGAGAACAATAAAGTCCAATTAAATGTCAAAAATGAAAAATGATGTTTTTTAATAAGAACATAATTGTAGTGTAATTTTTATGAGTGTGCTAAGATATCAAAGTTTAAATTAATTTTTTAAATTAAAGCGGAACTAGTTATTTTGAATAATATTGGAAATTTCTATAAGTTGTTTACGATTACAGTGCTTAGTTTAATTTTAAGTTACACCACTAAAAACCACTCATTTAAGTTAAGGTTAACTTAACCACTAAAATTTAAAATGTACCGGAATGTATTGGAAAAGCACATGTGCATGAATAAAATACTAACTGTTTCGATTTCATTGAAGTAAGCAATGACAAAATGGAAACGTCAACCTAGGTTTTTTGGTCAAAAATAGTGTCGTTTGCAGAAATGAACATCAGTTTTAAAATAAAGACAAAATTGAGTTTCTGAAATATGTAATTTGATTTTGACGTAGGACAAATAAAAATGACGTTCAGAAAATAAAAATGACGAACATTTGATGATTTGAAATCCGACTACGAAAAACGCTGACGTTAACACGGAATTTAAATTCCAACTAAAACTAAAACTTATAGAAATTTCCAATCTTTTTCAAAATACCTAGTTCCGCTTTAGTTTAGAAAATCAATTTAAAGTTTTATATATATCTTAGCACTCATAGAAATTATACTGCAATTATTTTCTTATTCAATAATATCATTTGTCATTTTTGACATTTATATAACTGGACTTTATTGTCCTCTGTGTTTGAATTCTGCTATCTGGCGTAAATTTCAAGGCATTTGTCTATCTGACATGTCTTTACTGTACTTTACTTCATTTTCTTGACGTTTATGCCAGAAAGACAAATGCCTTGAAATTGACGCCAGACAACTATCTGGCATGCCAGATAAATAGTTGGCAATATTTTTATGCCAGACAGCTATATATATCTGGCAGATTTGTCTATTTGGCTTCGACATATACAAACTTGAAATTTTTCAAATTGTTGTAGTCAGGAAGCATCCGGCACTCTACCCTCCTTTCAATAAAATCGGCTGAGTCGTTAACTATTTCTGGAGTGGAGTGGGGGGAACTACGGAAAAGATCATCTTTGCCAAATCGACAATACATATTCGTATAATTATATACAAGTAGGAAAAATGCTCCTTGCAGTCGCATGAAAAATACAATATGAGCCAGAAGGACAGCATTCAATTCGGGAAAAGACAAGATTTAAAATGTATAATATGAGCCAGCATTTACTTATGTAAAGGACAAGATTTAAAAGTTTAATATGAGCAGCTCCCTTTCTCGGGCTCATATTGACGCCTTGGGAACGATGTTGTGTACGCAACTTAATCTATGCCAACGTATAAAATTAGAGTAAGTGTAAAAATAGACATTGCTCAGAGCCACCCCCCCAGGAGCCTGCACAGAGTAACTTAACATGCTACTTAGACTATTGATAATATCACACTATTTACGTAATTACGTATTATATATTTACGCAACCATAATCTGGGGTAATTTTTCACAACGCACTTTTCAGCAAGTCCTTTTTGTCATTGTAGCCAGCATATACCATTAGCTAGCTGTCATATACCATTAGCTTCTGTCACAGATCTGGTGTATTCAACAAGTAACAAAAATGCTCCGCACAAAAGGGGATAATATGTGTGTTGGGCCTATGTCTGTCGTTAATCCGGTTGAGAAAGAAAGTATATAAATCCGACACAGCAAGTTTGGGTGGGTGGTTCTATGGCGAAAGTTGTTCAGTTCGATGCGGGCCTTCATTTGACTCGAAATTTGACCACTTTTGAAAATTTTAATTTTTGACCCAAAATCGCCTAAGTCCCCACCCCACCCCACCACAGCCCTCTACAGCCACTTTAGGTACGCACTTCTATGACAAAAGTTGCTCAGTTCGATGCGGGCTTTCATTTGGTACCAAATTTGACCACTTTTGAAAATTTTAATTTTTGACCCAAAATCGCCTAAGTCCCCACCCCACCCCACCACAGCCCTCTACAGCCACTTTAGGTACGCACTTCTATGGCAAAAATTGCTCAGTTCGATGCGGGCTTTCATTTGGTACCAAATTTGACCACTTTTGAAAATTTTAATTTTTGACCCAAAATCGCCTAAGTCCCCACCCCCACCCTACCACAGCACTCTACAGCCACTTTGAGCATGCAATTCTATGACAAAAGTTGTTCAGCTCACTTAGCGCTTTCATTTGGTACCAAATCTGACCACTTTTGAAAAATCTTATTTTTGACCACTTGACCCCCTACCCGATTTACCCTTCAAACGGCAAAGTGGAGCCAGTCCAGCAAAATGGGTGGGTCGGACGGCAAAACGGACTCCGGAAATGAGCTGGGCGCACCAGAAAACCCCTATGGACAAAGTTTTGAGAGGCTATGCACAGTCCTATATGGTGTTCTTGTAAGTCGGTACCGACTTGACCCTCCCGACAGCAAAGTGGAACCAGCCCAGCAAAATGGGTGGGTCGGACGGCAAAACGGACACCAGAGATGAGCTGGGCGCACCAGAAAACCCCTATGGACAAAGTTTTGAGAGGCTATGCACAGTCCTATATGGTGTTCTTGGAAGTCGGTACCGACTTTACCCTCCCGACAGCAAAGTGGAACCAGCCCAGCAATATGGGTGGGTCCGACGGCAAAACTGCTTACGGGAATCAATTCGCCGTGCCACAAAACCTTTGTATGAAAGAATTGAGCTTTCTAAGTTGAATACACAGCGAGAAATGTCGATTTTTCATTTTTCGAATTTTCACCATTTTTGACCGGCCACTGTGGTCGCATGGGAAGTGATAGAGAAACGAGACTTAGCTATTTAGTTAGTTCAATATATGTAGTTTCTGAATATAAAAAGAAATCGGCTCCAGCTCTTAACGTTCGAGCTACGCAGCGACCACAAAAATGGTCACTTTTCGCGCTGAGCCGACTTTGCGGTGCCGCTGCGGCGCTGTGGCGCACCTGCGGCGCAAAAAAGTAGCGATTCTTAAATGGCGCATGGGGTACTACCAGACCCTATACCCCTTTAGGTCCGGCCTCCGCTGCAGATTACGTGAAAGAGGCGGAAAGTCAGGACAATACGACCATTAAATAGGAGAAACCGGAAAAAAGAAAAAAACATCGCCGCCATAACCGGTCCGGGGCACAACTTTTTAACGCAAAGTGATACGGGGCTGAAACTTCGCACACATACTAAACTCGATGTGCTCTACAATTTGCGCATAAAATCTGCGCAGGATCTGCGCAGGATTTTGCGCAGCCTCTGCGCAGCTTATTTTACGGTGTCTCCAGGGACTTTTGACACATATTATAGGGGTCGCTGCCGCGACCCCTATGATAAAGTATATGTCTGACTGAATGCTCTATCAGAATTATATGAGCAAAACACGGCGAAGATAGAGAGAAAGCACTGCCTGCGGGCTGTCCGTGCGGCGTCAATATGAGCCCGAGAAAGGGAGCTGCTCATATTAAAATTTTAAATCTTGTCCTTTACATAAGTAAATGCTGGCTCATATTATACATTTTAAATCTTGTCTTTTCCCGAATTGAATGCTGTCCTTCTGGCTCATATTGTATTTTTCATGCGACTGCAAGGAGCATTTTTCCTACTTGTCCTATTTCATTTTTGGGAATGAGGGAATATGTAATGTGTTAATATGGTTTACTGACCATAACATTAACGCATACTGTTAAACTAAATGCTACCCCAGCAACTTGAACCAGGAACTGGTTCACGGTTGGACCAGTTGAACCAGACGAGATACGGCGTCGACAATATGCTCATCGTGTTCAGCGACCCCGATTTACTATATAAGGGCAAGCTTTCAGGCAGTTTCAACTTGTCTATTTCAAGTTACAGAGCATGCTGCGGCTGCAGCACCGCACAGCGACGAGGATACTCTCATCGTGTTCAGCGACCCCGACTTACTATATATATAAGGGCAAGCTTTCAGGCAGTTTCAACTTGTCCATTTCAAGTTACAGAGCGTGCTGCACGGTGCTGCGGCTGCAGCGCCGCAGCGCAGCACGATAGCAGCACCGCACAGCGACGAGGATACTCTGTTGTTGTTGTGATTTCCTGGATCTTCTGGGAGGGTCCCAATATGATTGGAGAGGTTAATACCTCCCCACACCCTTGAGGAACTCCAGGACCGCCCGGGGCTCCTCCGAAAGGACCGAGATGGTGGGGTTGGGGCCAAGGTGCCGGGTGCGCATTGCCGTATGGGCCGGACAATGGATAAAAAGATGGAGGATATCTTCCTCCGGGTGCCCACAGTTAGGACAGGCCGGGGAAGCAGAGATACCGATTCGGTGTCGGTATTGGGCCAGTAGATTGCAGTGTCCATTGGCTCTCAATTGTGCCAACAGAACACGCTCCTTTCTGGTCATTGTTATTTCCGCTGCGGTGGCCGCTCTGGACCGGCCACTGTAGATTCCCATCTGGTCGTAGGTTTTCTGGTTTTCCAACGACTCGTTCCGGTAGTGTCGCTTGATGGTTGATTTTGCCGTTGAGTAGTCGACAGGCACATCTGCCTG
>JASAND010013901.1:0-36211 GCA_030248195.1 Trissonchulus latispiculum
AACACAATTTTAATTTTACACAACCTTTGAGCTATGTATCTCTTGTGTGGTCAAATCAGTATAAGTCAAAAAAGATTTTGGGGGTCAAAAACTACTATTTTTGAGGAAATCAGTTTTGTCTAAATTACTGCCAAATCTTACGGAGAATTTTGAATTATTTATTTCTCAATCGATTTAGTCCTATCGCTTTACTTCCTACTCAATTTATACAATCTAATTGCACATTTATTAGTGCCTATTAACTGGGATTCGTTGCTTTAAGCTAGAGATTTGGCCGACAAACGTTATTTGGCAAAACTGCGATTATTTTATTTTAAACATCAATTTCTCAAAAACTACCCCATGGATTCGCGTAAGCTTTAGCAGGAGGAAAAAGAAAAAGACCTGTTGAGCCAAATCCATAAAATTTCCCTCGACCGACATGTCCTTCATATCATGGCACAGAAACATTTTGCTGATTCTATAGTTTGAAAAACCGATACGCAAAGTTTGATGGTCTATATTTAGTTAGTAATGTCAAAAAGTTTTGCTGGTTTTTTTGCAAATTTTGCTTTTTCATATTTACTGATTATAAGCAAACGATGTGTCAGATTTTTCCAACTCGCAAAACTGCGGAAGTTTATTGCGTTTCAAAATTCCCCTCACAAAATGATACCACCACATTAAGACCTTACGACAATATTAAAATTTCAATGCTACAGCGATTGTAAGGTCAAATACCGCAAGTGGGATTATATGGGATTGGAAAAAGCAAGTTCGGACAAATGGGATGGGATGGGACGGCGAATTTGAAAATCTGGTGGGATGGGATGGGATGGGATGGGATCGGAGTATTCGTCCCATTTGCCAACTCTTTGGTTCGATTTGTAGGTACCTACTTTTAAAAGAAACCCGGGGGAGATGTATAAGAGAAGCAGGCATAGGAAAGATTGATAAGCCTAATATAAGAGTTCAGCTGATGGCCCTGTGGTGTAGTTGATTTTAGCATGCCTGCCTCCGGAGCAGAAGGTCGGTGTTGGTCGAATGCTGGCTGGGAAAATTCTTTACTTTCAGTTCTCAATGAAACGCTGAACCTCCCTATTCCCTTCTCTGGTCCTGGTCTCAGTCTGATCTCAGGTCCTGGTTTCGTGGGAGTAAGGGTGCCTGACGCCTCCAGTCTTGGGCTTGTCTTTGGTTTCATCTTGGTCCACTGTTAGAGCATGTGCCGATTTTAAAGTTAATACCATCTATCCTCAACTTAACATTGATCAATACCCTTTACCTGGACCACAGGAAGGTGCTGGAAAACTTAGCGGATGGTCAAAGTATTCGAAGTTGGACCTTGAAAGGGCCTATAACCAACGTGACTTGGATGATGATTCCAAGAAAATCTGTGTAGTGAATACCAGGAGCAGACTCCGGCGATACAATCGTTTGCCCACAGAAAGTGGAAGAACTGAACTTTGGCAAAAACGAGTTTCACAAGTTTATAATATAATATTCTAACATCCACCAGCCCTGGTAGAAGCGGTACAATGATAATCACCTCTCGATGCAGTGTATTTAAACTACCTAACCAGAGCTCAGTAATTACAGGGAATTTGTTTAAGTAACAAATTATATTTCATAAATAAGAATCGAAAGGTTTATATAGCAATTACACAATGGGCAGGACCCCAACGGAACTAAGCATGCCAAACGCACCAATATGTGATCTATTACCTGGCTCAATCCCTACCCCTGATCCAGTAATTGCGTTTATTAAAAGAAAGCTATTCAGGGTAAATTTATGTAAAAGGGTTGCGCCTTTAGCAAAATTTCCGGGCCGGGCCCGGCCCCGAGCCCCGATCCCGTTACATGGTCCTTTCCCTGGACTTCTACACGGCCCCGACGGCCCCAGTGGCCCAGATTCCATTTCACAACCTCTTGCTTACCCTCCGCAAGTATATTGGCACTATACCATATACTGGCAGTTTGGATGCTATATTTTATATTCGGATCTATTGTTCATGATCAATAATGGTACGTATGCCTTACGTTACAGTTAGCTATCAATAGCTATCAATAATCATTGTTTCTGGCATTTATTGTCTACACTAAAACATTTGCTGTTAAATGCTTTGCATACATTTTGAAATTCGAGCGCAAGTAATCGAGTTAAAATTAACTGGATCCTTTTCTCGCCAAGATTAAAAAACAGACTCTTTTTATGATAACAGACAACGTCAAATTAAAGAGAAATGTGTAAGTCAAAAATATCAATATGTACAGCAGAAAATATAGAACAAGGTTGCTATGATCAGAACAAATAGAACAAATCACACAAATCGGTCCCGCGGGGCCGTGTAACAGGGCCGGAGCCCAAAATCAACGGGGCCGGGCCGTCTCGGAGCTCGGCCCCGTTACGCGGCCCGGCACACCCCTTGTAAAAGCAACTAAGTTTTTGCATAGAGCTATGCCTCAAACAAATACACAAAGAAATACAAAACCTTCTTCCAATTAAATAACTAACTTCATAAATTTCACATTTACTCAAAATATAGGTTAAGAAAGTTCTGTTATATTAAAGCATGTTAATGATTCATAATCGTTAGTATTTAACAAGGTAACAAGGTAATTCACATTCTTTATATCTTTAAGTAATTTCTTCGTCTTCACGACATCTTCCTCCACTGATTGCTGCTTTGTAGCTGTAGTCTGCAAACGAATAATAAGCAATCCACAACCCGTCTGACAGCTTGTTTCCTCCGATTTCTGATTCTTCTGTTTTCCATTTATGGAGAGCCATTGCTATTAGTAATTTTCAAGTAAAATTTTTATTTGTCAGTGTCCGCTATGCTGTGTCGTCATGAAAAACAATTTTTTCATTTATTAGTGTCAAAATCCATCCATTTATGTCAAGTTAGGGGAGCACCTGTGATGGCCGAGCAAACATGTATGACCTGTTGCTTTGAGGCGCAATAGGATGAAGCAAAAGCAAGGGTTTCTGAATAATTTTTTGAGTTTTTGGGTAAGTTTTGTCATTTCGCCGTAGACAGTCATCACTCATAGCGTCATCAAAGCAACATGTCATTAACAGACACCAGCAGACGAGCCAATATCCTTTACAGTCTATGCACTAAAAAACTAATGTAAGCAATTTTTTCTTCAGTGTAAGCTTCTTCTATTTATCTGTTTTTACTGCCCAGGAAGTTACTGTTCCTGGTTTATACTCAGTCTCAAGAAGTCTGAGCCTTTGTGAAAGGCCTGGTTGGGCAACAAATGGAAAGATACAATTAAACGAAGTCATGACCGAGACGATGGGAACAAGACGCGGAACTTCACTGCTTTAAAAGAGACGCTCAGTCTAGAAGATTTTTCATAATATTTAGAGCTCTGAGACGAGAGATGATTGAATTAAAGTTTGCATTTTGAAAAGGGCCATGTTTTTCCGTTTTTCTTTTTTCTTGGCACTGAACTTTAGAGCTTAGCCTGTGCTTCAGTGTGTTCTGAAAGATGTTTAGTATGCTGAAGTCATTTCCTATGGATGGGTTTCTTGGTCTGAGTTGAGGACAAGTCAGTGAATATATCCAGATATCCTCTGATTAGTCCCACATCGCTGCGACTGTTGCTCAGGCTTGATTACAAGTTTTGATCACAGAAATAAGCACCCCAAGCTTACTCAGAGGCTGTAATTTTTCATCATTAAATGAGAATTCCCCCACTATCGTCCAATTTCTACATTCCGCTGACTGGTGCACGAGTTATGTAGAATGATGACATGTATTAGTACTGGCTCGTAAAGGGATAGGAAATGGCTGCTGCTGTTAATCAAACCGATCTGTATCTTATTATTATAGCTTTCGGCAGGCAGACTTTGTTTTAGTCATTATCACATTGTCATGATATTATTCGAAACCCTCAGAACCAGTGTTTTACCAAAATTGCAGACGGTCAAGTCAACTAATGCGACTGTGATAAGCACAAATTAAAGGTAATACTTGGAAAATACGAAATGTAAGATAGAACCGTAGGCTAGGTTTCTGTTTTGTACTTTCATTTTTATCGTATTACCTCAGCTTAGCACCGATGTGAAAAACTAATGAAACTTCGGGTATGTAGTTCAAATTTGACCATGATCTGAAATTCCACAACATTTTGTTTTTGAACAACAGACTTTTGAACTCAATTTCATGGAGCAGATGTTGATTCAGAGCAAATTCGTAGGACGATGGAAAATATCCTTAAGCTACGCCAGCTACAAAACAAAATGTTCTCAGAGACGGCTTCACAAAGCTTAACCTTTACTCACCCTAACGCTTTTGATACAGGTAGGATAAAGGTTATATATGTTTAGTTCTTCAAAGGTCGTGAAAGTGGGAATTGTTAATGACTTAAGCTTGATATTGTGTAAGTTTTCCTCCGGGGATTTGCTCACAGAATTCCAGCTCTTAAAAATTTTAATCACTCCCTGGAGCTGCAGCCTTATGTTTATTAGGTTGCTAAAAATGATCTTCACCCGCATGTTTATGAACTTTCCAGGCTCGCAAGAAAGCTGATTGAAAAAGGGAGCAAACTATTTCGAGATTTAATCAGTTGGCAAACTGCACCCCCAATACTAGGTTTGTTTCCTTTGGACTGCATGGTTACAGTTTTATAATCTTCAACATGCAGGCTTGTTTCGTATGAATGATTATTTTTGATTCATTGCCATTCGTTCTCTAAGGTAGCATGTGCAGGATACGGAATTTACGGGGGGATGAACCGGCGGTCAACGGCCAAAACTGGAAAAATTCGGTTCTGCAGGGGGAGGTGAGGTCCAGGTTTGGGGGGTGAAATCTGTGAAAAGTTTAATCAATCGCTGAAATAAGACCTGATGACTAATCGGTATCGGCAATGTAGGGACGGGATATTGCTTGAATTTTGAAGTAATGTGGTTTAAAGTTACTTCACGTCAAAATGGAATTCCAAACGTAAACTTGAATAGAAAACGTTACCTTCTCGGTTTGTGTCAAGCAAATTAAATACCTGTTATCGAGAAAATATCTTCTTATATTTTTATCACTGTTTTCGTTGGGCTATGCAACCAACCAGCTTTCGCAAAGAAAGGCAACGGAGAGTTTCAGCGTTATGTCGTTGGAGCGTTGAGTATCAGGTTCATTTGGAAGTTTGCGAAAGATGTGCCCGTGCTTGTAGCGGTCAGCCGGACCCGACTCCGGGCCCCTCCTACACGGGGCCAGCCCGATCACGGTTTCTAGGGTGGTAGGGCCTCAGCTATTGTCCTGCTGGGTGTTGTGAAGCTAAAGAATGGAAAAGACAGTTGTTAAAATATTGAAAGAAATTGTTGTTTCTTGGTTTCTGATCCGTTAGTGTTCTGTCGTTACGATCGGTTGTTAAAGCGTAGTCACAGACACTACATATGGCGACGAGGGCTTTTTCGAACCATATTATTAAAGAAAGATAATTGATAGAACCACAGCTGTGCCTAGCGAGAGCCTTTCAGATTTCGACGCAGATCAAAAAAGCCACCGAAGAATCGAAGTCTTTTGTCAACACTTCCAATGTAAATGCTGGAACCAGAAAGAAACCCAGCCAAGCTCTCCTAGGATTTGACAGCATCAAACAACTAAAGTTGAAAATAGATGGTAGCCAATTATCCGTAAACTACATAGAACCCGATCCACGGTGAACCCTACCGTTACCACGGTGAACCCGACCGTAAACCACGGTGAACCCTACCGTAAACCACGGTGAACCCTACCGTAAACCACGGTGAACCCTACCGTAAACTACGGTGAACCCTACCGCTACCACGGTGAACCCTACCGTTACAACGGCGAATCCTACCGCTACCACGGCGAACCCTACCGTAAACCACGGTGAACCCTACCGTAAACCACGGTGAACGCTACCGTTACCACGGTGAACCCTTCCGTAAACAACGGTGAACCCTACCGTTACCACGGCGAGCCCTTGGAAACGAACTGTGAAAGAGATGATCCCAAAAGAACATCCCGAATTGATATCGGCATTTATGTCAAGCATAAGAAGCCTTGGTCACCAAAAGGTTATTCAACCTACCATTGAAATAATAAAAAGAATAGGATTGTATTCATATTTTCTGGAAGATGGAAAGATATGGAATGCTCGGAATTGATACGATGCCCGGGATGATAGATTTATCCACAGACAATACCTGGGATAACTTTAAAGAGTCTTTTTTAAAGAAAGGGGGAAATGTTGTGAAGCTAAAGAATGGAAAAGACAGTTGTTAAAATATTGAAAGAAATTGTTGTTTCTTGGTTTCTGATCCGTTAGTGTTCTGTCGTTACGATCGGTTGTTAAAGCGTAGTCACAGACACTACACTGGGACCGCCGGAAAAACCGGACCTTGAAGTGAGCTTCCAGGCTGGAGGCGGGCCAGAACCGACTCCGCCCGAGGCTCCTTTCATGTACCCGAAATTTCTTAACTGCTGAAATGTAACAAAGAATTAGGTTTTCTAACTGAAATTGAGCAAATTGGCTTTAAGTTTGAGCAAACTTCAATGTCTTTTTGCACAGCTGGCTAATATTCTTTCATGTTAAGCAACGCCAATCCAGCTTTGGTCTGATATATCAAAATTTATCCTCTCAAAAGACTTGCCCTTGTAATTATTTATTTTCAGCTGTAAGGGGAGGGCACAACTTTTAATCATGTAAAAGTTGTTAGAAGCAGGAACAAGACTTCTACTAGTACGCATCGCTAAATCATTTGTATTATATAATTTGCCCTGCGCAGTTTGAAAGGCTGGGACAAGCGTTAATATGATGGATAAGGTGGCAATTTGAGGCGACAAGACAGAATTCCTGACTAAATTAGGATTAGGATATCTGTGAAATGAACCACCGTTTCTATTCCACCTCTGATCACACAAGACATATCTGAGTGGTGTTCAACTTTCTTTGTAATATATTATTCAGTGTCAGCTATCCGTATCAGCAAAACTATAATTTTCAGTTGCCAGACTACTTTTCTAAGGTACGAGTCATCAGATTGCAAGACTTGTCTACCAAGGGAGAGACCAAATTCAGGAAGCAATTGAGATCAAGGAACAAAGAATAACAGTAGGCGCTATATGGGCTCGTTGTTATGGTGAAAGCAGCAAAGTTCTTCGTTGCTTAAAGGAACTCAAATTAAAAGCAACACATGTCAAATTGCATTTTCGGTCCGGTTCAGTTTGTTAATGTGAAGTTGTAAGTTAAGTTCTTCTCATTTTTAAACTGGATCGTCGCAGGGAATTTAACGAATACGAAAACGATGGACCTATTCTGCTGGGTGTTTCCCAATACATTCATTTTGAAACAAACTTAGGAACCAACAAATTATATGCCCAAAAAGGGCAAATTCCTCCACTGCAATATTAATTGCACAGGCTCAAAAAATACCAAACCTTTTTTGATGATAACAAGCTTTAATGGATCTCAGTCTCAATGGCGCTGATTTGAACGTGGTTGCATGTACGTATTTAGCTTTCTTTCTACACCTTCAAAATCTATCAAGAACGAGATTGGTCTCCAGACATGTGCAGGAGGGGAAGTTCTGGGGGGGGGGTGAAGGGCGGCCGGAGGCCGCCGAAAAACCGGATTTTTCCGGTTTTTTACCGGAAAAATCCGGATTCTGGGGGGGGTGAGGGACCCCTCTGGGGGGGTGAGCTCAGGTCTGGGGGGGGTGAAACCCCCCCCCCCCCCCCCCCCCCCCCCCCCCCCAAGCACACGTATGTTGGTCTCCATTACGGCAAAGTTCTCTCAACCAACGTTCTCTCCATCTTGCAAACTATTAGCTATGTAGTGACTAGTCCCAACACATTGGGGACGAAGGGTCCAACAATGACTACTGCATTATCAGCATGTTAATTAATTTTTTAAAATTGTTAATTTTTCCAAGTGTGAAAAAGAAAAACTTCAAAAAGTCAAATATTGTGGTATATAAATCAGGAATAGCGGGTCGGGTCAAAGTTCTTGACATTTAGACCCTGTGATGACTATTTAAAAAGACCGCTACTGTCTCGTACCCGGTCAACATGTTTAAATATGTACTTTGGAAAAGTTTTTCGGAAAGCTTTCCTTAACGGTAGATAAGCCTACTTGAAAATAATTACAAATTGTATCTGTCTATTCTAAATTCCCCGTCGCTGCGAGGCCTTAATCTCTGGCATGAATGTGATGGATAGCATCTACATAACAGCCGTGATTGCTGACTTACCTAGCTTCAAGCTAGAAAAAATATACCAGCACGAAACATACTGTAAAGCTTGTTATCGCAGTAACTCTGGATACTTAAACTCTGAACAGACTTCGTACTGCTGTTTTCAAGTTCTAAAAACTTTCTAAAAGTACTAAAAACTGCTGGAACTATTTCAGATTTTTACATTTTAACAGCAAAACATGTTTTAGGTTATGACTTTCAAGACAGATGACAGACGCATCCTTTTCAAAATTTCATCATTTTTGTTTTTATTGTGACACTTGTGTCCAAATGTTAAAACAGCTGTCTTACTATTACTCCTCAACTCGCATAATTAATTGGAACTGGGCGAATAAATGTTTATTTAAAACTGTTTTTAAATGTACTTTTCATAAAAATGTAATCCTTTTAAAATATTAATGGCTATTAATTTTGATTGTGCTTAAGATTGTGCATATGTTTAACCATTCTTCGAAGTCACAAAATTGGTCTTACTGAGCTAAAATTCGGTATGCGTAAGTTTTGGATCTAACAACTGTAAATAATAATAGCATAATGAATGATGTTAGCAAACACCGTCAATTTGGCTAAATGAATTTTTGCGCATCGAAATTTGAAAAAATCGTATTACACAAAGGCGAACCATCTCAGCGCAGTCTAAAACATGCCAAAACAGAATTGTAACGGCATCGGTAAAGTTTTGCTTCGTCTATGTGAAATCCGGATAAGTTTTATTTTTTTACTAGGCGCCTAGCACATGTCGGGCACTCATATACTATTTTTATTCCAATCATCACGGTCACGGACAGAAAACATGAATCCCAAGCAAAACTGTCAACAGTCTGCATATATTTACGTGTGCGTAAGTGTTCGGGCCGCAGACCCCTTTGATAGGGTTCTAATTCTTTAACCACTTTAACTCAGGATCGGAGTCGCAAACTTGAATAGTTACCCCACTGATACTCCCACCTTTGACGCAGTTGTAGAAGAGTTGGTTCAGTTCCGGTGTGATGGACTCTTCAGTGATTTTTTCTTGACATCAATCAGTATGAAGTGTTCTTCAACACGTTTCTAAATTCTATTAGCCTCGTTGGATTCATTGTCTACGAATCTAGTTTTAGGTCTACAGGATTGAACGGATTTTGTTTATTACACTGAATTCATGCCATATCATATCATACAATATTATGCATAATTAAATTTGACCCCTGAAAATCGTCCACTAACCTTGACAGCGGTAAACTGGAAATATTATTCGCTTGAAATAAAACGGGGAGGTTGGTACCGGCGCCCGGTATATTGTTCAAAGCTAGCTCTGCCACGAAAGGCAGCTGCCTGCCCCCACGAAACTTGCCCCCGTGACAGTTGCCCATACGTCACTTACCTCTCCGCGATACTTACCCCCAAACTGGGTGGGTAGGGTATGGGGGGTTCAAGCCCCGCTCCCGGATAGTTACAAGCCCTACCGCCGTCAGGGACGAGGGGCAACAAAAATATGGCCAAGGGGTAAGCAAAAATAGCCGGAAAAAATTAGTTTTTACAGTAAGATTTCAAACAATTTACGGCTTCGCCGGAATATTTCAGTTAAAATGTTTAATTTTAAATTGTTTTGTAAAAATTGATGATAATGTTGCAAATATTAATAAAAATCGCAAATATTAATAAATTTAGCTTCAATTTTTCGAAAAATTTTACAAATTTATTTTTGAGGTACAAGCCCCCCGTGAAAATTTTGGTTCAAGGTACAAGCCCCCTCAAAATGTTTTGGGGACAAGCCTCCCTAGGACCCCAGACCCGACTCTATGTATGTGAGCATCCAATTCCTAGTAACAAAGTTGAGTAAAGTCATATCTCCTGGTTTGATAAAAATATTAATATACCAACATGTTTTATTAAATTAGGTTTAATCTATCAGTGAAGAGACCTTAAAACAGACCAGATCCTAGTTTCAGTAAACCAGAACTACTGATGTCATGGTGAGCTTTTGTTTTCCTATCCCCCGCAAACGCAGAACAATAATCCTTTTATCATCAGGCTTATTGTAATTATAGCACATCTAAATTTAGATTACAAAAGAATATTGTTTTTGCCCCAAGTGAATGGATCATGTTGACACGAACTAGTTAAGACGGTGACGTCGATTTCAGTCCGCACAGAAGATCCACGTAATCAGAATGCTTTAGGAGCGACTGCCGAATTGATGACACTAATTGACGCTTTCCATAATCAAAAACATTTTCTACTTTAATGATTACAGTAAGCAACATGCATACACTACGCATATGCGTCAGCACGGGTTCTAGCCTAGGAAACTTTAGTCCAATTAAGGGGGAGATGTGAGCTATCTCTTCCTTCCTAAGCTTTAATTTGTTCTCTAACGATGAACTGATTCCTTCTTCTATTACAGATCGCACTAACCTTTGGAGTGAATCATGCTGAAACCGAATGAAACCGGTTGCGGCCAGCCGAATTTTACCATAATTTATAACTACTTTAAGTCCTCTTTTCATTTATCCTTGACAATAATCTGCTTTACAACCTTTACTGTCGTCAGTATTGGACTGAATATCTGTAACCTGCTGGTGTTCACTCGTCCGCAGATGCGTCGAGTATCCATGAACATAGTTTTGGCTGCTCTAGCCTTTTCTGATCTATTCTTTGCCATCGCTCTCTGGGTAAATCAGAGTAGTACAAATGTCTATAGATTCTTCAGTGGAAGTGAGACAAGCTATCCCAAGTATTTGGATCTAATCCTATATGTATCATATCCTTGGATGAAGGTATTTTATACCTGCAGTTCCTGGCATGTAATTTTGGCTTCCATTGAGCGATATCTGGCCCTATGCCGACCTTTCTGCCACACAATTTTGAAGGAAACAAAATGGATGATGCTAATGAGCGGAGCAGTGTTTGGACTATCGCTAATCCTGAACATTCCCAGTTTTCTGGAATTTAAGATTGACTTATCCAAATCGGAAGACGTTTTGGCCGCCAGTCCGAATCGAATTACCATTACAGCGTACTATTTTCACTTTAGAATTTTCGGACATTTTGTGGTACCACTATTCCTGCTGGTATTTCTCAACGGTTCCATTATATGGACACTGTATCAGATGCGAAAACTGAGACGCGCCTGTACGTACAATGTGCGCAAAGAAATGCGCGGTACAACCATGCTGTTTGCGTATATCATAATGTTTATTCTCTGTCACAGTTTGCCTACCGCTAATTATCTAATGGAAAGTCTGTTTCGAGACTGGTTTGTCAATTGTAACGCTCAGATGGCCCTCACCCTGAAGGATGTTCAACATCTACTCTTATTCTCCAACATGACCTTTAGCTTTTTCATTTACTTTTTCACTGGTACAAAGTATCGGGCTGTTTTCTGCTATATAATGGGGTCTAAGTCTGCCGTTGCCCAGGCTTATGGACGCGGGAAAGCCCCGATGAATTCAACAATGACTGCAGGCGTTCATACGCCAGACAATTGGCGTAAACGAAGTCGTACTCCAGCCGCCATGCCCGGAGAAACTATGTTGGAAATGAACGGGAAATTGCTGCTACCAATCGTTCCCACCGAAATGATGACGAGCAGTAGGCGATGCTCTGACAGTGTCGTTATTGAAGTGTAAAATAACGTATTATTGAAAACACGATTGTTGCTTTGCATTTGCAAAAAGATATTTGAAAATTAAAGGAAATCTTGAATGCCCAAAAGTAATCTAATTATAAACAAAGTTATAGTAAAGGCTCGTTTCCCATTAATGATGAGTTTTAGTCTTCTGAAATTCCTCATTTCTTGTACAACAAACTGTTGCATTTTATTCAATGCTGATTTGATTCTAATCTGGGCAACTACAGTGATCGGGCAACTATAAAAGACGTTGTTTAAAATAATCTAAAAGGGCTCTAATCCTATCGAGCTAAACTTTTGGCAATGTGTAATGAAAAGTGACAAATAAAAAGAGAATCTTTTGGCCATAAAGGCCTACTAGTTTTAGGCCAAAAGGCCGTGGCTTGGTAATGAAAAAGAACTAAAAATGCGAAAAGTAAAAGAAGAGAAAAATGGACACGTCTCAAGACCTCCATCGCACAGGAGGGGTTTACATGAGCTGTCCCGTAATTTTTGAATTAATCAAATAATAAAATAAAGGAAAACAAAAACTGGCCTGGAGGCCCAACATGCTATGGAACATAAAAAATGGCCTTGGGCCCAAAATGCTGTAGAATCGGGGGGTCAATCGGCCCAAAATGCTTCATAAAAAATTGGCCATTAAAGCCTCAAAATACCATATAAAATAAGGCCCAAAGGCCGAAAAGCATAAAAAAATATGGCCCAAAAAGAGGCCGAAACTTCCTAGGATTTTTTCCTAAATTGCAATTTCTGAGCCGGGCATAAAAAACCCATGTGGCTCCTCAGTTTGTAGTGTTCGTGCTTGAGACTCAACCCTTTTCTGGCCAGTGTGGGCCAGAAAAGTCCTAGGTGTGTCCTATGGGGAAGTGTGTGTTACTATATTCCCGTACCACACCAGTGGTCCGAGAAGTAACACACACTGGGGAGAGGGGAGTAAAATCCGGCCGCTCTCGGCCACTGCTAAACGAACACTGATTGACTTAAAATTTTGGGGACCGAGCTGACAGTTTTGCTGACAGCTCGGTGACAGGTCATTAGCGAACTGGGGGCGGAATTTCTCTTTTATTTTAGCTTAAAGCTTCTAGAAAGTTCTAGAACTTTCTAGAAGCTTGCTATCTCTACCATAGGCCAGTCCAGCGGCTTGCCGGACCGGCCAGCCCGAGGGAGGGAAGATTAACGATAATGGGGACATATTGCCCCCAACTGACCCCTTTTTTGATTAATTTTGGGTGCTGAAATTCTGCAAAATTTTGCGAAACTTTGGTTAACATGTAAACATAACCAAAGGGGCAATAACGCGAATTTTGGCTTTCGTTTCAAACTTTCACGCCATCTACGTAAATGCTATAGATTTAAAAAGAGAATCTCAATATTCTGCAAGTTTAGCTAGACATAACTGACTAGTTTTCATAGTAATTTTAATTGTGGGGAATTAATTAAGCCCCCTCTGAACTTTACCTATGTGTTAAAATTTGTGTCCTCTTTTCTTTTCTAGAGGCGAACTTTTGTTGTCCTCTTCTTGTTGGACTAGGCCCAACAAAAGTTCACCTGAGGACAAGCCTAGCGTACGTAGGAAAAGATGAAAGAAAGGGGAAACAGCAGCGCACCTGGCTGCCTTGTAGTCTGGGAGGTAGACAACCTCCCAGACAAAGAAAGGAGAAAGGGAAAGGGGAAAGAAAGTTAGTATAAAGCTTTTTTAGAAGTCCACTTTTAGGACTTTCCTTTTCCGTAAAGTAAGATTACGAAATAAAAGCTAATCTTACTAAAACATTTTTACTTATAACTCACTCAATTTTGGGAGTTAAAACGTGGGAATTGCATTTTTGGAAATGGGAGAAATTTCTCTTTCATATGAGCCTAAGTTGTGTTACCGACTAAAAATTCATTTCTTACGTAATATTTAGCTAATTCAACATAAATTAAGCCTAACTAACACTAATTAACATTGTTAATAACAGATTAAAGCTTTAAAACGTTACAGAACACAAATTATTGCAAATTAACACACTTAGGTACTTATTATGCTTAATTTCTTACGTATTACATAATTATGTGATTATTTAATCAAACCATCTTCCAATATGTGTTACTGGACACTAAAAATGCTTTTAAAACACTGCTGGCAAGGATTAGTGTACTCTTTTCGGCTAGAAATGTTGAATTCTTAACATCTTTAATTATTAGTTTCGCTTTTACACCAACACTAGGATTTTTAGGGTTTTATGATTCTTTCGTTCTTATTAACTTCTAGCAATGGAGAGGGAAAGTGACCGCACCCGGGTCACTGAGGGAAAGGACACCTGTCCTTTCAAAAAGGGGAATTTTGGAATTGGCCTTATTGTTATGATTTCTATTACTTCGTGTGTAGTAACTCATTATTTAGACTGATTAATCCAAACTAAGCTTGTAAGTGCCCTTCTCTTGTGTTAGTGTTTGAGTAGCTTAAAGGCTTTTCCTCTCGCATTGGGTGAAAAATGCTTACTTGGGACTGGCAACTCTGATTTCAACAATTATACAATGACAATTAATTATGGCTTGGACACAATATCAAAATTAAAACTTAACACAGGCAAGATCTTTTAGACTCCGTTTAGTGTAGAAACTTCTTTTGAAACGATGACCAATTAGAAACTAGCTTTTTAACCACTTTTGAACACAAGATCTAAGTCATTCCATTACACAGTGCTTTGTTCACTGAGCCGATTTGCGGCTAAATTCAGACGACAGAGAACGTGTCGCGCCAATAATTCACAAAATCCAATGACTCTCCTATGCATTATATTGATAGAATTGAAAAAACTTAATTGCCACTGCAGCATCTCCGACCGACCGAAAAATTCATGTACTCCTGGTTTTGCATAGTTTTTCCGTTTCTAGACAGCAAACACCCTACCACTTTTATAGGCCGGAACTCTCCGTAGAAGACAGAGTCCATTTCGCCGCTGTTCCTCCATTCTGCCACCAATTGCCATGATCGGGACGAAGTAAGCCAGCATGGTAAAGTAGCAGAACATGATACCCAGGGCCGTGTAGCCGCAGAAAATCTGAACCGCAAAAAACGGAGAGGTCATCCCGATGGCAAACGAGATCGCCGATGTGACAGAAGTGATAGTTATCGATACGGCGCACTCCGATACGCATCGACTCAGTCGATCTTCGACTGATTGATTGGGATCGGTCTCGGCCCAGGAGCCCATGATGATGAAGATGTCATCGACGCCGATGGCTGAAACAGAGAACAGTCTGAAGCTTCTGTGGTGCAGTGGTTAGTATTCTGGTCTGCAGGCCGGAAAGTCCGTGGTTCGATTCTCAGCTGAGGCGAAATTTTTATTTTTTTAATAAAACGCTTGACTGACACTGAATGCTGTAATCAGGTAAAGCAGCCGATTTTTTCCTAGACAACACCTGATTTTTCAGCTACATAGTTCCGCTACGTGCAGATTCAGAATATTATTGCGACTGTGAGATATACTTAGATGAGTTGTATTTGATCGTATATATAGTACTTTGCGGTGTTCACAGAATTTTAGGAGACTGGTTATATATCTACCAACAAGTAGTATTTTTATTAGACTACGCTTTCAATGCTTCAGTGTTAGCTCTTCTACAGTTGGCATAAGGGCGCCGTTGAGGCAATGACTGCTGCTCGATCTTTGGTGACTAATAAAAGCACAGCATCATAGAACGATGCTAGTTTTCATCAACCAAATCAGTAGCATATTATCTATCTTGTACCTCATGGTTAGTCAAAGTGGATCCCGTTCAGACATGTGCAGGAGGGGAAATTCTGGGGGGGGGGGGATGAACCGGCGGCCGGAGGCCGCCAGAAAACCGGATTTTCCGGTTTTTTTGCTCAAAAAACTGGAAACATCCGGATTCTGGGGGGATGAGGGACTCCTCTGGGGGGGGGGGTGAGCTCCAGGTCTGGGGGGCAGGAACATGTATGATTCTGTTCCTGTCATTCTCTTATGTATTATCAAGAGTACATAATATAAGAGTGTGCTACAAAGGACCACTATATTATCAGAGCAAAAACTATGCTTTACTCGCTAACGGCCCATCCCCTCCACAAATCAGTCCCTAGTGACCCCCTCCCCCCGCAAATCAGTACCTAGTCGAAACGGGGGCTTACTCACTCGCTCTTTGTTGTGCTTAAGCTCGAAAACACAAGCAGTGTTTTAGCGAATTTTGGGCCTGCTTCGAGCTTTAGAACACAAACATAGCGCATGAAATTCTTTGAAGTGATGGGTCTAATTTGCGGGGGGGGGGGGTGGGCCGTTAGCGAACAGAGCAAAGTTTCTGCTCTGATAACATAGAGCTTGCCTAGTGACATACTCTTATCATTATGTACTCTTAGTATTATGTACTGTTGAAACAGACTGCTTCAGCATCTGAACTTACACAGGACTAGAAACGGCATAATGTCAACCAGCATCCCATAGCTGACATTACACCAAAGCAGCAGCCCCATGGTTGCCCCAATCGACGTAATTGCACCCATGACCCCCAGGAGTCCTACGTAGGGCTTGGAGGTCACCAAATCCAGGGACCACCGATTGGATTGTAGTCTACGAAATCGCAGTGACATCAGTGCTGTAAAAATCAGCAGCACTATACAGGTTACAGAAAAGAGGGGATTTACGACGGCGCCCACATTTTTGTAAGCCTTGGGGAGTGAATTGTAGTGACTGTAGTAGAATTTCAGCGGCATGCTGCCGTCTGCTTGTATTTCTTCTATTTTAGCAGTCAAGGCCTCCTGCCAGCGTTTGCCCAGCTGCCCGGATCTGGTGTAGTAAAGAAGATAGATCATGCTGAAATCCGTGAGACGAAACGAGGGCCGGCTGGTGACGGATTTATTTTTTGTCTGTTTTAGGCTGACTCCACCGACGACATTTCCGATGTAGATTGGATCCGTGGCAGAAATCGGCTCCACCCGGGGAAAGGTGAGCTTTTCCGGATTATTTCGAATCAGATAGTCGAAAATGTTGACATGTTCATTTCGAAATGAACACTCCGCTTGATACTGAAGACATAGTTCCTCGTAGCCGAATCGTGTTTCATTTTCTTCGACAAAAATGCTTTCCATAAAGAATCGATTTAGCTCACTGATCAGGCTTACGTAACTGTTGGCCTCCGATAAATTTAGATTTTCGAAAAATTTTTTCCTGTCCACATTATGCAAATTAGGTTTTCTCAGTAGACTGCCTTCATCCTTCGCCATTACCAGAACCTGAGCCACTGTCATCGGATCGAACGATCGACCGGGCAGGAAATCGAATTCATCGAACGGCCAGTGCTGATTGATGACTTCGATTTCGTACTTCGACCGACCGTTGCTGGGAAGCCAGGAATCCGGTTTGGTGTTCAGCAGTCGATTTTTATTGATCATCCCGATCGATAAACTAATCGATATCAGACCGTAAATGATCAGAAATTTGTAGGGATTCCGAGCAACGATTTTCCCGTATTCGCCGTAGAGTTGGGAGAGTTTCTGGTCGAACCAGGTGCCTTTTTTCATCAACTTCATTTGGTCCTGCTTCGGTTGGCAGACTTGCAAAATGTCAAATCACAGTTCACATAATGTAGAATTCCATTAATTTACCCAACCGTTTTGCGCAGAATCTCTACAACAATACATAAAAGTGATCATTTTGTCATGGCTTATAAGAGATATTGTAGTATTTCTGTACAGACACCAGTGATATGCAAGCTGTGTGTTGGATAAGTAGTGGTCTAATGGTAGCATACCCTGTTTGCAAGTCAGGAGGTCCGTGGTTCGACTCCCAGTGGAGTCAAATTTTTGTATTTCTTTCAGATTTCAGATGAGTGATGCGAACCTCAGCTAATGTTAATGCCTTCGCAAACAAACGTCCATGCTGCCCACAGTACCCAATGTGATTAAACACCTGTATATTTGAGAGTTCGGAAATTGGAGCCCAGAGCTCATTATAGGTTATTCAATATTCAGTTTGGCAAATGGCAGCTAGTCAATTCGGCACAGTTGCATTTGTATTCTGTTTGCCATACTCTTATGTATTATGTACTCTTGAGCTATTGAGCTTGAGCTCTCACCGCTCACCCGATTTTCTCCTTTGTTTCGTTACCTACTCGTCTCAGAGACTTGGAACAATAAAGGCTCAAATTTCGCGAATATACCCTAAGAATAATATTAAATAAAAAATGATTTGTGCATTTTGTGATTCTGAACACGCCACTTGACAACAGTAACGTCACACACAACGTCTGATTTTAAAACGACAACCACGACTTATGTTAGATTGACGTCAACTGAAGGCCGGATATTTCCAGAACCTTTAACTTAAATCTCTGTCCTGTAAACTGAGAAAACAATTACACTGGTTTGCACTATTTCAGTCCGCGTCTTACTAGAGTGCTAATTTTGAGAAGAATTTGTAAACAAAATCAGTGTGTAGAAGAAAACAGAAGTTTGCGTGACCAACTGAGAATTCCGAAAGATTTCCGACTGATACTAGAAAATATTTCATTGCAACAAACCGCATGGAGAGCTCCAATGATATAGAAGTTACCATCTTGTCGACTTGTTGGTTTTGTGGCTGATTTGGCTAACTCGAGTTGCCTTGCAAATCCGAGAGTCCGTGGTTCGACTCCCAGCAGAAGCAATCTTTTTAGATTTGAAGACTCTCTTTAAGTCTTTAACTGGTTTAAGGAGGCGCTTGCATTACCGGGAGCGGTTCTCCTGACTTTATTTTTCAACGAATCTACTTTAAACGTTCAGCAGTGGTAGCTGGTGTTAAATGCTTTATATAGAATTTGAATAATCGAGTGATTGGCCTGCGGCTTACACAACAGGGCTACGCTAAACGGCTGAATGAAATTAGCTCAAATTTTGCACAAATGTGTAAATAAACTTAGCGCAGGGGCGATTTTTTCAGTTTTTTGATTTATGCTGTTTTCAGTATTTTATAAATATTCGAAAGCATTGAAAGTCAATATCTCACTGAACAAAGGATTTAAACAAAAACTAAAAACATTGCCCCTGCGTACCCTTCCAATAAACGTGCATGCAAAATTTGAGCGAGTTTGGTTGCAGCAGTTATGAGAAAATTAAAATCAAAAATTTCGCACTAATCACTTCAGTTTTGTGCAAATATTATGCTTTTAATAAGTCGCACAGTGTATTTCATAAAATAACAAACAAATCCAACACAAAAGCAACTTGAAAAGCACTGTAGAATTCATTTCCGAACGATTAGTTTTTACATAGGCATTCGAGTTGGGAGTGGTAAACGTAACTTTGTCATACATTCAACGGCTAAGAAGGTAGATATCCAATCATGGGTTCCCAGGTGCCGATATTTTGTCACAACATAGCCCGCCAGCCAGAGTATGCCCACTTAGGATTTCTTCCAAATTGAACAATCTGTCCAAATCGCACATCAATAATCCCGATAATGCAAGCGCTACCGTAAGGTGCTTGTTTCCTTTCGGGTATTTTTGACTCATACGGCTTTAATCCTTTACGTAAATGGCTAAAACTTACGAAATATCCTATTTCCATGCTCTTTAACATCTTTCCATGTTGAGGCCTAAAGATACGAAAGTTTTGGTTTTTGGCCTTTGGCTCCCAGTGGGTCGACAAGACACGAAATTGGTTGTTATGGCTGGAAAGAGGACACGAAAATGTACATTTTTGAGTCAGTATAAGCAAAAAACTGTTTTGAGGGTCAAGAAATGGCCATTTTTGAGGAAAACAGTTTTTTCAAAATTACTGCACATGTTAAGGACAAAGTTGACTTATTTATACTCAATCGATACAGCGTCCAAATGCACATTTTATGAATGCGTATTAGCGTATTAGGCGGGCTTTATTGTTTTATGCCAGAGATTTGGCCGAAAAACCATTTTGGCAATACTGCGACTATTTTGTTTCGTACATCGATTTCGCAAAAACTACTAGACGGATTCCGGAGATGTTTTCCAGAATCGATATTCGCACTTCTGCGGAGGGACGTTTTTCTTGGTCTGGGCTAAAGCGTATCGAGTAGCAAGAAAACTCAATGTGAAGTTGCGAAATTTCGTTTTACCGTGCATTTGACAGATTTTCTCGACCGTTAGGACCTGCTGAGCCAAATCCAAAAAACGACCATCGGCCCATATGTAATTCATATAGTGACACAAAAAGAACATTTGGCCGATTCTTCAGTTTTGAGAAATCGATGTTCAAAAATTTTCGGTCGATATTCAGCCTGTCAGATGTCAGTATGATAGCAAATGTTTGCTAATATTTTGCTAATTTTGCTAGTTTCGTAAGCTCATGTGGATGTAGAGATAATAAGCTTTAAAACAATGTATAAAGCTCTTTCCAACACTCAATATTGCGAAGTTATAGCGTTTCAAAAAATCACTACAAAAGCACTGCACAAAAGGATACCGATACCAACACCTTAAGATAAAAGGACAGTCTTGATTATTAACGGTCTTAATAATAATGAGATATCAATAATGAGGTGGGTGGGTGCTGGAAATGAGCAACGACAAAAGTTTGGGATAATGTGTAATGGAATAACTTAAATCTCATGCTCAAAAGTGGTCAAAAATCAGTTTCAAGTTGGTCATCATTCCAAAGAAGTTCCTACAGAAAATGGAACCTAGAGACCCTGCTTGCGTTAAGTTCTAGTTTTGATATTGTGTCCAAGCCATAATTAATTGCAATTGTACAATTGCTGAAATCAGAGTTGTCAGCCCCAAATAAGCATTTTATAACCACTACGAGAGGAAAAGCTTAAATTTATTCCAACACTAACACTTAAAAAAGGTCTCCTACAAAGCCTAGTTAAGACTATTTAGCTCAAAACAATGACCTATTACACTTGAGGTGATTATAATAATAATGTTAAGGTCAATTCCGAAGTTCCCCTTTCTAAAAGGACAGGTGTCCTTTCCCTCAGTGACCCGGGTGCGGTCACTCTCCCCTTCCATTGCTAGAGATTAATAAGAAAAGAATAATCATAAAATACCAGGAGTTCCAGTACTAGCATGAAAACTAGAATGTAAAGCTATCCCAGAAAGAATTCAGTACTACTAATTGAGAAGAAATACAGTTAAACTTTTTTAGCAGTGTCTTAAAATACTTTTCATTGTTTCATAACATATATTAGAAGATGGTATAGCCAAATAATCCCATAATTATGCCGTACGTAAGGAATTAAATGTAATAAGTACCTAAGTACATTAATTTGCAATAATTCGTGTTTTACAATGTTCCTAGGTCTTAATTTGTCATTAATAATGTTAATCAGTGTTAGTTAGGTTTATTTTATGTTAATTAGCTAATTATTACGTAAGAAATGAATTTTTGATCGGTGACACAACTTAGGCTCATAAGAAAGAGAATTTTCCCCTATTTCCAAAAATACAATCCCCACGTTTCAACTCCCAAAATTGAGTGAGTTATAAGCGAAAACGTTTTAGTAAGATTAGCCTTTGTTTCGTAATCTTACTTTACTGAAAAGGAAAGTCCTAAGAGTGGACTTCTAAAAAGCCTTTGTACTAACTTTTCTTTCTTCCTTTCTTTGTCTGGGAGGTTGTCTATCTCCCAGACTACATAGCAGTCAGGTGTACTGCTGTCCCTTTCTTCTTCCCTACGTACGAGAGGCCTGTCCTCAGGTGAACTTTAGTTGGGCCTAGTCCAACAAAAGGAGGACAACAAAAGTTCGCCTCTTGCAGGAAAATAAGATACACACTTTTGCACATGTACAAAGTCCAGAGGGGGCTTAATTCATTCCCACATAATTAAATTAGTATGAAAATTTATTACGCATAGTTAGTCAGGTACGTAGTATATTGAGATCCTTATTTTAAGTCTTCAAAAATTACGTAGGTTGCGTAAAATTCGGAAACAAAAGCCAAAATTCGTAATATTCCCCCTTTGGTTACGTTTATTTGTTAAAAAAAATTTCGCAGTTTTGCAGAATTTCAGCTCCCAAAATCCATCAAAAAAGGGTCAGTTGGGGGGCAATAATTTCCAAATCTCATTAATTTTGGTCTTTAATGGCCCAGCTGGCTCAACCAGCCGCTGCAGGCCCTGTGCAAAAGATATCAAGCTTCTAGAAAGTTCTAGAACCTTCTAGAAGCTTTAGTCTAAAATAAACGGAAAAATCCGCCCCCAGTTCGCTAATGACCTGCCACCGAGCTGTCAGCAAAACTGTCAGCTCGGTCCCCAAAATTTCAACTTCCTCAGTGTTCGTTTAGCTGCGACCGACAGCGGTTGGATCTTAACTCCCCTTCCCCCGTGTGTGTTACTTCTCGAACCACAGGTGTGGTACGGGAATATAGTAACACACACTCCCCATAGGACGCAAAATAGGACTTTTCTGGCCCACACTGGCCAGAAAAGAGCTGAGAGGATAACACGCGAACACTACAAACTGAGGAGCCGCATGGGTTTTTTATGCCCGGCTCAGAACCAACAACCTAGGACAAAATACTAGGATTTCTTTTTGGCCGATTGGCCCTTTTTTTATGCAAGTTTCGGCCTTTGGGCCTAATTTTTTATATGGTGTTTTTGAGGTCTTTATGGCCAAATTTTTATGGAATTTTTGGGCCAGTGAGCCCCGATTTTTTACAACTATTTTGGGCCCAAGGCCATTCTTTAGTTCCATAGCATGTTGGGCCTTCGGGCCAGTTTTATTTCATCTTTATTTTATTATTTGACTAATTCAAAAATTACAGGACAGCTCATGTAAACCCCTCCTGTGCGATGGAGGTCTTGAGATGTGTCCACCTTTCTCTTCTTTTCTTTTTCTCATTTTTCATTCTTTTCTGTCTACCAAGCCACGGCCTTTTGGCCTAAAATTAGTAGGCCTTTATGGCCAAAAATATTCTCTTTATTTTTCACTTTTGGGGTTATTTTTCATAGTTTTCATGGGATTATGAGTGGGACCCCTAACCCCTGATTCTGAACTAGAGAGCCCCTTAATTACGGCTCTGAAATTAATAAGTTAGTGAGAAGAACTATTTCCCCACAGCCGGCAACTAGGAGTTGCCGGCCTTGTTTCATAAAAGCACCGTAATATCTTAAAATCACATAGCCTGTATTATGTTTTATTTTTAGCGTTAGGTCGGCAGTAAAACCATTAGGCACCAAACATATAGGGTGTTTTAAAAGCTAATCTTAAAAAACATGAGTCGTTCTACATTCAGTTTAATTAATTATTAAGCAATCATTTAAGAGGAATGGCCGGCTTCCTCATTTTTTCGTAGTATTAATTAATCGTGTATTTGATTTGATCAATTGTTCTTTGTTGTTAGTAATAATTGCTTAGCAATTATTACTCACTGGCTTTCGTTAAAATCCAAGTTAAATCTTTTTCAAACTTACGAAGTTTAAGTTTTCCACAAAATTTCTTTTATGGGCAATTCTGAGGAATTGCAAAGCTGTAAAACACGCGCACAACGAAGTTCAAAGTTTATAAATTTCTTACACAAATGAGCCTAAGTTTAATGTATTAGTTAGACTAAGTAGCTAGATAGTTATTAATATGACTGTTTTGTACAATTGAAGTGTGAATGTTTTGTAAGTCTGAAGTGTGAATGTTTTGTAAGTCGGAAGTGTGAATGTTTTGTGAGACTGAAATGTGAACGTTTTGCAAGATTGAAGCGTGAAGGTGTTGTAAAACTTAGATGTGAATGTGTCCCTAAAAAGTACCTAAGGCGGTTATTCGGGTAAACCCCTCATGGAGCATGAGGTTCCGAAATTAACCAAGTTTCAAGAATGTTTGGTTGAATGGTTTTAGAATGTCCTGATTTGCGTGTATGCAGAATGACTGTTTTTGTATAATTGCGGTGACAACTCACGGAAACTCCCCTTGTACGATAGGGGTTGTGAGAATTGTCAAATCAGTATGAATGGAAGTTGAGTGAATGATTATTGATAATGTAGTTAGCAATATTGGGATAATCCAGGAATTCTAAGGTTTAACAAGTTGTAGTAAACTCTACCAATAATTGTCAAGTTGCAAATCGCATTAAACTCTATATTAATTAAAGATAGCATTTTAAACAGTCCGAAGTATCAATCAAACCGGATTATCTTGATATATGGCAGTTCACTGATTCTCATCTGGTGCATGAGACCAATCCTTGTGAAATTGTCATAAAACTCCTGTACTAGGCAGGAAAATAGTATTGTCTGTTTGTTGTTGAATATTTGTTGATCTGAGGGATATGAGTGTGATAAACAGTGTGAATGAGTACCTATGCCAATATAGAGGTAATATGCAAATTAAGTAGTTAATCTAGTCCAGGGTCACGGGGACCCCCCCAGGATAACCAGGTGGTCCTCGATTCGTCCACGTAGGTATCCCCGCAAGAAGGGAGTGGACCAATTGCAAATAAAGGACTTTGTGCTGGTCTATTTCACCTGTCCAGAGCCGAGTTTTGTCCCAAAACATGTAACGTAAATTAGTTAAGTCTGTTCACTGTTTCGTATTAATTGTATGTGTCAATTAGCTAGATCTGTGCCAGTAAATTCATCTCGAGCTAATATTTCCTGTAGTGCATTGCAAAATAGTTCATATTTTTGTCAGCCTTTAGCGCAAAAGGCAAAAATTAGTCTTAATCAAATTGCAGAAATTATGTCAAAACTGTTATTCTTGCCCTCACTTGTTCTCGCCAACGGGGCAACTAATTCGGTTATAATTTGTATCTTTACGAAGTACATTATCTCTATAACTTAGACTTTTTATGTCAACCAGTTGCTTCAAAAGGTAAACGTTTTTCGTCTGAAAATCCTAACCAAATTGGGCTATAAGCATCAAATCATACTTGTTAGTCAATGCAAGCAAGCAATTATGGGATCTAATGGCACATACGGCGAATATCCTTACGTAAGTACTAAATAAACCTAACATCACATAAATAATAGTTAGCAATTTATTAATACTGTGCAATTACGTAGGAGTTGAGAATTGCAATAAACCATCTTCTAATAAACTTAAAAGGAATAATCTTGCAAATATGCGTTTCTATTCTTGTAAACTCGTTATACAGGAAACAGGTGCTTTCCTGCCGCAAAGGCCCGAACTGGCAGAAAAGCCTTTAGGCCTCAAACCCAATTATGCGCAGACCGAATATGACTGTAAAGAATACATGTTGAATCAGCGGTTTCCTGCATTCCAATGCAGCAAATCGCCCAAAAATCCATATTCGGTGAAATTTTACCTGTAGCAAGCCAATAACGTGTAATTAGTCACATTTCATCCCGCAAAAGCGGTCAAAGTGTGTGATTTCTGGTTTTCAACAAAAATCTCAGTCAGAATTAACTAAAGTTCCAATTTTCTTCTCTGAAAGCCGTAAAAGTGAGTAATAGTTGCTGGGTTTGATTCCCGCACTTGTATTCTGAACTAATGAGTTTTAACCCATTTGATTCAGGTTCGTCGAAGGTCATTCCTGCCGGATTTGGATCCTCAATATTCTGATCCAGTAAAGCTTTGAGCGAATTGATGAGCCAGTATCAGTAGAAGTAGTAATCCAGTTGTCCAGTACATTAGCCAGTTTTGATTGATATTGATTTGCCTGATCCGAGTCTGATCCTGTTAAGCGCTATTCAGTACAATTGAAGGTACATTGGAGGAAAATTGCAGTCTAAGAATCTGAGGCAGAGACTTGACCAAAGAAACCTAATCATTGTCGGGTGAACCTAAAACTGTATTGGAATTTAATCTCTGTTCACTGTTTATTCTTCCATTTTTAAAAAAAGGTATCTAAAAATGCAGTCTCTTACTTGTTCGCCTATTCTTTCTTTGGAAGTTATCATCCCTGTGTTGTCTCTGGCTTAGGCCAACTACATAACTGTACTAAGAGGAAACAACTGATCCACGAAGGAAGATGGTGAATCCTATTAAATTAACTGTTTAATTTAACTTATAATTACATTTGTAGCCATCTCCCGGTACCACCCCGCCTAGACCGACCCCTGTATTGTCTCAAGTCCAACTTTCCGAAACCACTCGTGAAGCTGCAGGTGTAGCTTGACGGGATCACCCAAACTCCTAGACCGGAACTGTTCAGAACGGACACCCTGTTAAATTTAGTTAATTATTTGTTATATTGAACCTGTATTGTAGTTTTCTGTAAAATACGAATAGAGAGCAGATTGAGTTATACACACGACACGTAACACTGCCTAACGTGCCCAGTCATACTACCTGAAGAAGAGGACTAATAATTTGTCGCAAATTGGTTACCAACCGGTCAAACTTTAATTTAGTTAAGCTATAATCCGATAATCTCTCGTCCCTTAAAATAACTCTCCCCAACCAAGTGCTGGCAACTCTGGTAAATCGAGTAACCTGTATCTTTTGAATATTGCCATTCTAATTGTTGTCAATAGTTTTGTTTTCTAACTCACCAATCTATATACGTTTTTATACTAACGATATTGTTTTGTTTGTTGTTTTTTCTCTCGATTTCTCTGTATCCTACTTTGTGCGTAATTTACATGTCTTTTGGAAGTAAACTTTCTTCTTCTTCTTCTTCAATAACTGCCGTGAGATCTTTCTGCCCCTTCTAATTGTATCTATAACGTCATTAGATAATAAATTAATCTTGTTGCGTGTAATTGTTAGTCTACGTTTCAGCTGCTGAAAAGAGATCCAGGTGAGATCTCCCAAGAGTGATAAAGGTAATTTGTTCAGATCTAAATTGGATCTGAACCTAGAGTTGAAGGCTAATAGTCTGATTTTAGTTTTGACCTGTTGCGTCAGAACGTTCCTATCCATACTCCAGGTGCGATTGGATAGAGCCGAACTCCCCTAATCTAACGAACTCACAGTAGGACCCCTAATAAGTTGGCTGTAGAGATCCCCGATTTTGGCAAATCACCTTTCGGGAATCTGGTACATTAGTTTGTCTATTTAGGCAAACGCGCTAACCTTCCGTGTAAGTGAACTTCTAACCTAAACGACCCCATTCTCTAAATCGAATCAAATCAATCGAATTTTCTATTTAATCCAACATAGTTCATTACAAATGTTAAAATGTGTGCATCGCAGACTGAGAGCTTTTGAATGAGTACACTCATGCTACCTGCTCTTTTCCGGATTTTCGAAAAGTAAAAATATCCATTGTTGAGTTTACTGTATCCAAATTATATAGACACCATTATCTTGTTCGTTCTGTGAGTAGCATGGGTTGCTCTCACTTAGCAGAAAACAAAGTGCAACTTCAAGCAATTTTTGGAAGCTGAAAACTGTGGCAGTGTGTCTACTGCACAATAGATGCTTTTGAATAAATATGCCTACCATCCAGTGTTAAGCAATTCTTTTTAACTTGTTCAAAACTAAGAAGAGTGTGAATCTTTTGCCAGAGCAAATAATAATTTTAAGTTTCAGTCGGGTTAACTCGCCCGAGGTTTAATTTCCACCATTTGCTGCTTCCAGGCAATTTGCAAGTTGAGGTGTAAAATGGTTCTCGTTAAAGCTTGTGAAACAGTTAGTGGTGGGCCGAGTGATTAGTTTAGCTAAGTCGAGGCTTTTTGTAACATTGACATTGAGTTTTGGTGGGGCGGCGGGGGCACCAGTAGCGGCGCCAGGATTTTTTGAAGGGGGGGGGGCCCGAGCCGAAAATCCGGCGACCTTTTTTCGGAAATCCAAAATTTTTGCCAAATTTTAGCAAACTTTACCTTCATTTTCCAAAAAAATTTCTCAAATTTTAGGAAAATTTTTTCGATTTTTAGCAAAAATTTGCAGATTTAAAAAAATTTCTTAAAAACACTCAAATTATGCATATAAACAGCTGAAACATTTTTCAAGGGGGGGCCCGACACCCCAGAGGGAGGAGCCCAAATCGAGAAGAGGGGCCCGGGGCCCCCGGCCCCCCCCCCTGGCGCCGCCACTGGGGGGCACTGTGTACTGTACTGTGAAATTTCGGCTATCCCTCCCCAAATCTGCTTGACCGACCTCTTCCCCCCAAAAAATGTCAAACTCCTTAACTCCTACCTAAATTATTGAAAATTTTTAACCAAAAACAAAATTATTCAAAATTCAAAATTTGGCGAAAAATGCTAAAAATGTGATAAAAACCGCTCGAAACCATAGGTGTAATTGGGGGGGGAGTAACCCCCCCAGCCATTTTCCAACCCCCCACCCCCCCCAGAAATTTTTGGGGGGGCCCCGGCCCCCCCCCCCCCCCACTGGGGGGGGGGGGTAGTCGCGCCCATAGGTTTACCACCTGTTTGGGTTGGGGGGGGGAGTAGAAAGTCCAAATTTGGCTCGGGGGACCACACCAAAATCCGAAATTTGGGGGAGGGGGACCCCCCCTAAACTGTACCCAAGTTTTTTTAGCTAAAAATGTTCCTTTTTCGATGTACAGTACATTAAACATACTCAAAAGCTTCTGCCAATAGCTTTCGTATGCGAAAATAGGGCTTGAAAATTGACAAATTTGTGCTAAAATATGCCTAAATTAGCCCAGATTGTGGTTTATAATTGCGTATATTACCTTTTAATTGCTATAAATAACCATCTTTAGCTCTTTATATGTGATTTATAGGCATTTTTTCGAATTTTTTTCAAAAATTTTCAGAAATTGCAAAAAAGTTTTTCAAAAATTTTGCATTTTTTACCTGGTTTGGACCCAAGTTTAGGGGGGAGGGGGGTTTGAGCTCGGGTTGGGGGGGGGGGGAGTAGTTGAGGTCGGGTAGGGGGGAGGGGGGTCTGGCCTCTCCGTGGGGGGGTGTCTCACACGGGGCAAACTGTAGCCTGGTACACCTATGGTCGCGCCGAAAATTGGCCTAAAATGTTGTATTTGAGGGTAAATTTTGCAAAATTTTTCAAAAAAGTCCAAATTTTTGGCTTAACGTGTTTATTATCGCGAGAAATACACGTTTATAACGGTTTTATGGACTTCTAGACTCAATATTGACCTTATTCTGGACTCACAATCAAGTTTTCGAGTTTAAAAACACTGTCTAATGTTAAAATTACTTAATGATTTCATGTTTTTCGGCATTAGCAATGGCTGAAAATGCGATTTTTGGCATAAAAATAGAAAAATTTTTTTGGGGGAGGTTTGGGGGGTCGTGGGGGGTTTTGGGGGGGTCTAAAAAGGGGCCCCCCCAAAATTCCGGGGGAGGGGCCCCCCCAACCCAAATGCCTGTTACACCCATAGGTGTAAGGTGGAGGGGGGGTTGGGGGGGGGTAGCCCCCCCAAGCCATTTTTCAACCCTCCCCCAAAACGTTCGTTTTGGAGGGGGACGTCCCCCCCCCCCAACTGGGGGGGGGGGGGTAGTCGCGCCGAAGGCACGAAAAATGGCCAAAAATGGGGTATTTTTAAGGGTAAATTTTGAAAAAATTTTCAAAAATGTCCAAATTTTTGGCTTAAACTATCTATTATGAGAAATACACGTTTTTAACTGTATTATGGATCTTATGACTCAATATTAACCTTATTTTGTACTTGGAAACATGTTGGCAATCAAGTTTTTGAGTTTAAAACCACTGTCTAATGTTAAAATTACTTTATGGTTAGATGTTTTTTATCATTAGAAACGGCCGAAAATGCGATTTTTGGCATAAAAAATGAAAAATTTTTGGGGGGAGGGTTGTGGGGTCCTGGGGGGGGGGTTGGGGGAGTCTCGAGAGGCCCCCCCCCAGAAAAGGGGGGAGCCTCCCCCACCCCAAATCTCCGTTAAACCTACATATGGTTATAGCCATGGGGTGAAAAAAAACCCACCCCCTTTTTGGGGGGAAAAAACCCACCCGCCTCCTGGGTCACGGGTTGGAGCTAGGAGCTCCAAAACATACCAGCAGAAAGCGCGACTCTTTCTAACCTATGTGTGCAAAGATCAGGTCATTTGGTTCACTCTTGCTCATTTTATGACATTTTGAAAATGATACCTACTTTTTGGTCCAACCTTCCAAAAATTTGGCGAAAGTTTGGACCGATGTAACTTTTGACTGGGTTGGGCTAGAAAAGTTTTGCAAATATCTGCAATGATGGCAAGTCTTCCTCTTTGCACACAGCAAAAATTAGATCGATCCGCTGTACCGTTAGTCTGGCACATTGCCAAACGTGGCGGGGAAAAAAAACCCACTTTGGGGGGAAAAAAACCCACCCAAATTTTTTTGAAAAATTTTTTACCAGCTCAACTGGGAAACAATTCGGGACTGTAGTACGATATTATCGAGGACGCTGCGTCACCCTATGCTGTCAGATTTGGACAATTTTGAATACTTGGGTAGCTAGAGGCATAAAATCCTAAAAGTGCAATTTCGCTGCTGGATGACCTAGCAGAGGTCTAATTGTGACTTTTAATAGCCAATTGTACGTAAAAAACCATTCTCTACACGTTAGAATAATAAGTTTTATCAAATTACATCGTTTTTAGCATTTTTCAAAAATTGCCCTATGTTTATGTGTTAAACTTTATGAAACCTGTCCATTTGATGCTGCATTTTCAATGGCACATGAGATCTCAAAAAAGCTACCTAGGTCGCGTTTTTTGACTCATACTAACTAAAAAAGAGTTGAATTTTACACAGGAAATGTCAGAATCGCGCTACGACAATTTTTAGGACCTGTGAGGGGTGGGTTTATTTTCCCCCCATTTGGTTTTTTTCCCCCCATTGGGTTTTTCCCCCCGCTACTTTTTGCATTATACCGGCCTAACGGTACAACCTAGAGAAGTGCAAATAGGCTTAAAAGAAAGTTCTAAGTACGCCAAGTACGATGGTATCATAGGGGTCGCGGCAGCGACCCCTATAATATGTGTGAAAAGTGGCTGGAGACAGTGTAAAATAAGCTGCGCAGAAGCTGCGCAAAATCCTGCGCAGATCCTGCGCAGATTTCATGCGCAAATTGTAGAGCACATCGAGTTTAGTATGTCTGTGAAGTTTCAGCCCCGTATCTATCACTTACCGTTAAAAAGTTGCGCCCCGGACCGGTTATGGCGGCGATGTTTTTTTTCCGGTTTCTCCTATTTGATGGTTGTATTGTACATAATGTTCGCCGCTTTCACGTGATCTGCAGCGGTGGGCCAACCTAAAGGGCTATGGGGTCTAGTAGTACCCTCTAAAGAATTTAAGAATCACAACTTTTTTGCGCCGCAGCTGCGCCACAGCGCCGCAGTGGCGCCGCAAAGTCGGCTCATAGCGAAAAGTGACCATTTTTGTGGTCGTCGCTCAGGTCGAACGTTACGAGCTGGAGCTGATTTCTTTTTATATTCAGAAATTACATATATTGAACTAACTAACGGTCCAGGTTGCGTGTCTCTATCTCTTCCCTGGCGACCACAGTGGCCCGTCAAAAATGGCGAAAATTCGAAAAATGAAAAATCGAAATTTCTCGCTATCTATTCAACTTTCAAAGCTCAAATCTTCCATACAATGGTTTTCTGGCACGGCGAATCGATTCCCGCAGTCAGTTTTACCGTCAGACCCACCCATCTTGCTGGGCTGGTTCCACTTTGCCGTCGGGAGGGTCAAGTCGTAAACCGCTTCCTGGAGGTCCATAGTAGGCTCTACCTGGCCTCTCAAAACTTTGTCTATAGGGGTTTTCTGGTGTGCCCAGCTCATTCCCGGTATTCGTTTTGCCGTCCGACGTACCTATTTTGCTGGGCTGGTTCTACTTTGCCGTTTGAAGGGTCAGTCGGGTGGGAGGGTCAAATGGTCGAAAATAAAGTTTCTCAAAAGTGGTCAAATTTGGTATCAAATGAAAGCCCTAAGTGAGCTGAGCAACTTTTGTCATAGAACTGCGTACCCAAAGTGGCTGTAGAGTGCTGTGGTGGGGTGGGGTGGGGACTCAGGCGATTTTGGGCCAAAAATAAAATTTTTCAAAAGTGGTAAAATTTGGTATCAAATGAAAGCCCTAAGTGAGCTGAGCAACTTTTGTCATAGAACTGCATACCCAAAGTGGCTGTAGAGTGCTGTGGTCGGGGTGGGGTGGGGACTTAGGCGATTTTGGGTCAAAAATAAAATTTTTCAAAAGTGGTAAAATTTGGTATCAAATGAAAGCCCTAAGCGAGCTGAGCAACTTTTGCGGTGTCGGATTTATGCCTTTCTCAACCGGAATTTAAAGGATAGACATAGGCCCAACACACATATTATCCCCTTTTGTGCGGAGCATTTTTGTTACTTGTATAAAGTTCTCAGCTAGCCCTTATAATAAAAAAGTTCCAGCCAAAATCCGAAAATGTGGGTTTTCCCCCCATGGCTATATGTTTTTCGGCATTAGCAATGGCTGAAGACATAGGTGTGGCTGGGCAAAAAATCTGGGGGAGGGGGACCCCCCCTAAATTTCCGATTTTATGCCATTTTTGACCGCTTTTGGGCCAAAAATCTGGGGGGGGGTAGCAAAAATCTGAAAATCTGGGGGGGGCGCGAAATTTTGTCATTTTGGGGGGGGTGCCCTCCCCCCTAACACACCTATGGCTGAAAATGCGATTTTTGCCATTAAAATTGAAAAATTTTTGGGGGAGGTTTGGGGGTCTAAAAAGGGCCCCCCCCAAAATTCTGGCGGAGGGGGGCCCCCAACCCAAATCCCAAAAGCCAAAGACCATTCAACCATGAAGTAATTTTTACATTACACAGGGGGTTCTCGAAAACTTGATTGGCAACATGTTTCTAAGTCTAGAATAAGGTCAATATTGAGCCAGAAAGTCAATAAAACCGTTAAAACGTGTATTTCTCGCAATAGTAAGCACTTGTTTGAGCCAAAGATTTGCAAAAATTGCAAAATTGGGGTAAAATTTTAGGCGAGCCCAATGTATATATAATATATACCTGATTTTGTTGCGAAAAATTTGAATTTTTACGATAAAAACGCAAAAAGTTGCTGTTTTCAAGCTTAAAATGAACTTACGTATAAGTCCATACATTAGCTAAAAATTGAGTAAATTTTTGAAAATACGACCTGAAAAACGTAATTTTTCGACACTTTGGGCGACCCCCAAAGATGTGGGAGGGGGCTTGCCGATTAGTGGGAGGTCCGAAAAGTGGAGGGGGAAACCGAAAGTGGACACACAGACACCGAAACTGTCTGTGTGTCTACTGCACAATAGATGCTTTTGAATAAATATGCCTACCATCCAGTGTTAAGCAATTCTTTTTAACTTGTTCAAAACTAAGAAGTGTGAACCTTTTGCCAGAGCAAAGAATAATTTTAAGCTTAAGTCGGGTTAACTTACCCAAGTGTTAATTTTCCCCACTTGCTGCTTCCAGGCAATTTGCCAGTTAAGGTCGAAAATGGTTCTTGTTAAAGCTTGTGAAACGATTAGTGGTGGACCGAGTTATTTCTTTAGCTAAGTCGAGGCTTTTTGTAACATTGACATTGAGTTTTGGTGGGGCGGCGGGGGCACCAGTAGCGGCGCCAGGATTTTTTGAAGGGGGGGGGCCCGAGCCGAAAATCCGGCGACCTTTTTTTGGAAAACCAAAATTTTTGGCGAATTGTTGCAAATTTTACCTTCATTTTCCAAAAAAATTTCTCGCATTTTAGCAAAAATTTTTCGATTTTTAGCAAACAATTGCCGATTTTTAAAAAAAAATTTCTTAAAAACACTCAAATTATGCATATAAACAGATGAAACATTTTTCAAGGGGGGGGCCGACACCCCAAAGGGAGGAGCCCAAATCGAGAAGGGGGGCCCGGGGCCCCCGCCCCCCCCCCCCTGGCGCCGCCACGGGGGGGCACGGTGGACTGTTCTGTGAAATGTCGGCTATCCCTCCCCAAATCTGCTTGACCGACCTCTTCCCCCCAAAAAATGTCAAACTCCTTAACTCCTACCTAAATTATTGAAAATTTTTAACCAAAAACAAAATTATTCAAAATTCAAAATTTGGCGAAAAATGCTAAAAATGTGATAAAAACCGCTCGAAACCATAGGTGTAATTGGGGGGGGAGTAACCCCCCCAGCCATTTACCAACCCCCCACCCCCCCCCCATAAATTGTGGGGGGCCCCGGCCCGCCCCCCCCCCCCCAAATGGGGGGGGGGGTAGTCGCGCCCATAGGTGTACCACCTGTTTGGGTTGGGGGGGGGGAGTAGAAGGTCCAAATTTGGCTCGGGGGACCACACCCACATCCGAAATTTGGGGGAGGGGGACCCCCCCTAAACTGTACCCAAGTTTTTTTAGCTAAAAATGTTCCTTTTTCGATGTACAGTACATTAAACATACTCAAAAGCTTCTGCCAATAGCTTTCGTATTATGTAGGGGCGCGATAGCGCCCCTACATAATATGGGTGTAAAGGCGTCTGCGCGGCCCCTGGAGACCGTGTGGGCCTGGTGCCAGCTAATTTGAGGTTCGGGAGGGGTAAAAAGGTTACCATCGTAAAGTACTCGAGTAGTACTACAAGTATCACCATACTTTTGGTTAAAATTCGGGACTTCGAAATTTTGCACTAGGCGATAGTTACCGTGCGGTTGTTTTTTTTTTCTCGGTTAATAACGCTTATTGGAAGTGCATTTTCTAGCGAAGTGTTGGAACGATGTGGGCATTTTGGTCCAATGCTACTATGATATGTTGGTAGACAGTATCCCCCCATGCTACCAAACGAAGGTCATTTTGGCACTCGGCCAACTTTGGCTCTGTGCCAAGGCCCCAAAGTCGGACTTTCGCTATTTTGGCACTTCGGTTGAAATCAACTTTTTTTCACAGGCTAGCAGCTAGATCGGTTTGGTTTATTTTATTTGAATATTTCGGACTATGCGCACAAAGTAACGAGGGGGATTTTTTAATTTCGCTCTGTAGCTTTCAGGAGATAGGCCCAAACTTTGCATTTTTTTGGCCTATTTGGGCGGAAAGTTTTTAAGTCCCACTTTCACTATAAATGGTATAAAAGTCTCTAAAAATGGCGTTTTTCGGCCTTGGGGTGGTGCCCATATATAGTAAATCGGGGTCGCTGAAAACGATGAGCATACTGCCGAGTTCGGTGGATGTGACCCCTGACCCACAGCGCCCACCCACAGTGGGTCCTGTGTGGGTCAAAAATGAAAGTCTTCAAAAGTGGTCATGTTTGGTATCAAATGAAAGCCCTTGGCGAGGCGATCAACTTTTGTCATTATGCCACCCTCAAAAAGTGGCCCCACCGACCTGTGGGTAGGGTGCCCCACCCACAGTGGGTCCGGTGTGGGTCAAAAATGAAAGGTTTCAAAAGCTGTCAAGTTGGGTATCAAATGAAAGCCCTTGGCGAGGCGACCAACTTTTGTCATTATACCACCCACGAAAAGTGGCTCCACCGACCTGTGGGGTGGGTGCCCCACCCACGGTGGGTCCGGTGTGGGTCAAAAATGAAAGTTTTCGTAAGTGGTCAAGTTTGGTATCAAATGAAAGCCCCTGGCGAGGCGATCAACTTTTGTCACTATGCCACCCATAGAAAGTGGACCCACCGACCTGTGGGTGGGTGCCCCCACCCACGGTGGGTCCGTTGTGGGTCAAAAATGAAAGTCTTCAAAAAAGTTGTCAAGTTGGGTATCAAATGAAAGCCCCTTGGCGAGGCGATCAACCCTTGTCATTATACCACCCACGAAAAGTGGCCCCACCGACCTGTGGGTGGGTGCCCCCCCACGGTGGGTCCGGTGTGGGTCAAAAATGAAAGTCTTCAAAAGTGGTCGAGTTGGGTATCAAATGAAAGCCCTTGGCGAGGCGATTTTGGAGCTTTTGAGGACTTTTGACATTGAGGCAACTCACGGTTGACCAGATCCAGTTCAACTGGTTCAAAGTTGAAGCTGTTCCTGGTTCAAGCTGCTGGAGATAGCTGGAAGGCTAAAATTTTGCATTCATATTGCCTACGGCATTTTTCAAGCTCTTTTTATAAGTGAGCACACTACTGGAAAGGGAACCCTTTAAAACGACAGAAGGACAAGTAATTAAAACAGCCCTCCGGAGCATGAAAAAGTAATATGGGTGGTGGTGAGGTTGTAAAATCAAGAGAGGACTAGTCTTAGAAATGCTTAATATGGGGCTAGGTTCAAAAAAGAAGAGGACTAGGTTATGGGCGAATTAATATGGGCACAGCTTCGCCGAGCAACCCATATTCGCGGTCTTTCCCGCTTCGCCATGGCGATTGTCATTTACAAAGCGATTAATGTCAGTCAATAACAACAATTCCAGCAGTTCAACAATCGCTGCAAGTTGCTTGATAAAAAGTTAGATTAGCTAGGTATATATATACGTAAACTATATAGTAATTTGGTTGTGCTGGACTACGGCAAGCAACGAGAAAACCAAGGCTATGATTGTAAAGCTAGCGGTTCAATGGAAATAGAAGATCGTCGGAGAGTCCTGAAATTATTATTGAAATATAGACTTTTCTATAAATGGTAAAATGCCCAGTAAATATTAAGAGTTTGTTGAAAGAAATGTTTGCTTCCATTAAAACTCGTTAATCAGAGCTGTATATATTATTTACGCACCGTAA
>JASAND010013902.1:0-38976 GCA_030248195.1 Trissonchulus latispiculum
ACATGTTTTACACAAAAATACCCAGGGACCCTTATTTAGTTGCCCCGATTGCTACTTTGTAGCTAAAGTGGCCGCTTGCTAAAGTTGGGAAAAGTAGGCAAAATCCAGGTTGCGCAAACATTTTAGTTAATTTCTTCATGACGAAGAGTGATTTCTTATAATTAAAAAAGGGTCCCCAGCTATTTAATAGTGGAATCAAATGATGCAGCCGATGGATGCCTCACGAAAAAATTTACTTTAGTCTGCAAAAAATCTGGAAAATTAAAGTACTTCGAAAATCCAGTGAAAGTTTCCGAAAACTGAAGTCAGTTTCATTGCATTCATTAGAAATAGAAAATCTGGTGATTATTCGGTATGTGCACACCTTACAGATTTTTGACTTTTCCAAAATGCATCTACTTCGGTATGTGCACACTTACAAAATAAGGGCTTACTGTAAAATGCATCTACTTCGGTATGTGCACACCTTACAAAATAAGAATTTCTGCAAAATGCATCTACTTCGGTATGTGCACACCTTACAAAATAAACATTGCCGACTATGGTACGTGAACTATATATTTAACAATTCACTTTTTATTTCGGTGACAAATGTTTGCAACACACGCTATGGATAATCTTGTAACTATAATTAGGTTTATGACTCAAACTTGAATGATTCGATCAGTTTTTATACTGAATAAAATTCATGATTTCTACAAAAATAAAGCGGAAATTGTTTTGAATTTATTTCTAGCATACGTACAGAAAATGGCACTGAAAAAAGACTGTTTTCTCAGTATCTTCCGCACACTACTAGCGAGTTTTTCAATAAGTTGAAAACTTTAAAAAATTTGTGGTGAAAATTGAAATTCTTTAAACAGTCTAGATTCTCGTGATTATAATTTACCAGCTTAAATTCGTTAGAATTTTCAACTTATTTTAGTATATATTAATTTTTCCCCAAAGGGTGCGGAAGATACGGAAAAACCGTTTTTCCAGGGCCGATGTCTGCTTGCTAGAAATAGAGTTGTCCTCGATTCGTTAAAAAGGGGGCTGGGCCGGCCCCCGGCCCCCCGAATTTTGGGGGCTGGGCCGGGGGCTCGGCCACTACTATGGGGGCCAGCCCCGGAGGCCCGGCCCCCAATCGGCCCCCGGGGCCGTCCGCGTGGACGGCCCCCAGGCGGCCCCCGGCACTGTGAAAGCGTGCTCTTTTGGAAGAACCGTTGCAGACATTGTTTTCATTTCCTATCTTAAGAAAAATGTATAAGTACAAACAAATATGGAGCAGTACAAACAATCAAATCGGATAATGTTCTTGTCATTGCAGACAGGTTAAACAAAAATTCAATGCGATCGCAAAACGGAACCAAGGGCCTTTTCAAGAAAGAGTAGGGTAGAGTAGAGTTGGGTTAAAATTAACTCTTTTAACTCTTTCTTGAAAAGGATCTAGTTAATTTTAACTCTACTCTACCCTTTCTTGAAAAGGCCACAAGACGTCGCCCTGCAGTTCGCAAAAGGCTGACTAAAATGAAGCAGATTTTCAACTAAACCATGCTTATTTCCAATGTGATCGTCGTTTACTCGACTCAGTTATACTCGAGATAAGACGACACGACAGCAAGCTTAGTATAGAGAGCAGCCAGGCATTCAAGACAATACTTATAGAGAAAAGTTACAGAAACATTAAGAAAAACTTTGTGTATACATCGTTATTATGCGTTAGAGTAAAGTGCAAGAAGGCGTGCAGACATCGGGTATTCGTCCTGATGGACATAGTAGCCAGCTGTGTATTAAATGCATGTTTTAACTGCAGCAATACAAATCGTTTATACAAAAATGTCAAGCTTAGAATGGTTTGGGAGCCGGGGCCGTTCCGGGGGCCGTCCGCAAGGACGGCCCTCGGGGCCGCTGTGGGGGCCGGCCCCCAAAGCTGGGGGCTGGGCCACGGGCTGGCCCCCAATTTTTGAAAGGGGGCTGCGCCGGTTGGGGGCCGGCCCCCGGGGCCAGCCCCCCGGGGGCCGGCCCGAAGTCCAGCCCCCGAACAACTCTAGCTAGAAATAAGCTCAGAAGATATTCAGAACAAACAAATTGTTTTTGTAGAAATCAGGGAATTGTGTTCAGTTTTAAAACTGATCGAATCATTCAAGTTTGAGTCATAAACCTAATTATAGTTACAAGATTATCCATAGCATGTGTTGCAAACATTTGTCACCGAAATAAAAAGTGAATTGTTAAATATATAGTTCACGTACCATAGTCGGCAATGTTTATTTTGTAAGGTGTGCACATACCGAAGTAGATGCATTTTGCAGAAACTCTTATTTTGTAAGGTGTGCACATACCGAAGTAGATGCATTTTACAGTAAGCCTTTATTTTGTAAGTGTGCACATACCGAAGTAGATGCATTTTGGAAAAGTCAAAAATCAGTAAGGTGTGCACATACCGAATAATCACCGAAAATCTTAAACCCCATTTTGATATAAAAATGGCGTCTTAACTCCAAGTAATGAATGAATAAGAAGGGTTCAAAGTTGATGTCTCCAAAAGGAATCACCACCTTAAGCCGGAAATGTTAACGTTAACGGTTGTCCACCTATTCTAAACATAATTTAAAGAAAATGTTTTCATTTTTACAGTTAACATTTCAATTTTTTCTGTCGACATTTTAGTGAGCCGAGAATTTCCTTCAAACAGGCAAGCGCTGCAGCCTTGGTTTTAATAAATATTTACAGAGATTTCAAAACAGTCTCAGAGCCTGTGTCCTCCCTTGCGAATCGAAAAAGCTGAATTTCATAAAATCAAAAATTCTACAATATTTGAAGAACTCACAGTGGTCGAAAACATACTCACACCAAATTTCAGCTAGATTGGTCGGATTCTGGAAATGAGGGATATATCTACTGTTTTTCATAAAGGTGCGCTACATCACGCACCAGTCAAAAATAACACAATCGGTGTTTATCACCGTATACCATTGTAGCAATCAGTGTCCCTCACTGTAAACTGAAAGCTAAAGGGTCCATGCAGCATCAACTGGCTAGGTTTCGATCAAACCACCCAGCCAATACTGCTCTCTGAAGCATTTTCTCGCTAAGGCAAATTCGAGCTTCTGCAATTTGTTTCGAAATGCAGGATCCGCTAGATCACCATTTGTAGGTGCGCCTTGAGAAAAAGCTGGGGGGGGGGGGGGTTGTAGCGGAAATTAGTGCGGCGGGATCAGCTGGCTTCAGGTGGGGGTTTGCAAAAATGGAGTTTGGGACAGGTGGTAAAAGACTTAGAAAAGATTACCAATGTGAATGTCAAAGTTTTATGCCTGTATTGACTTAGGCCGTTTTCCCTGTTTTTGGAAAAACACAAAATAGGCGAGATGTAGAACTTACAATATTTCAAATAAGAAACGGAAAATTCGCTTTTATAAAAATCTAGAAAAACGGCCTGGGCGTATAAATTAATAGTTTACATGCAAAATTTCAAGTGAATTCATGTCGGATTGAAGGAGATTGTGACATATCCAACAATTGGAAACTAAAGCTTATAAATTACAAGACACACTTAGGTATTTTCACAATGCCTTATAGCATTTTTCATCTGAATCCTGTATATAATTTCTTTCTACTGGAACTTTTGTAAAAGTGAAACGAAAAAAACCGAGGCACCTGCACAATTAGTAAAATTTGCACCGTTTAGGCTCAAGCCTCCACAATTCCAACTCCTTACTTTCATGGTACATAAACTTCCGAATAAAGGCAGGCTTATCAAAAATGAATCTGATATTTAAATCCAAATCTGATCAATCAACATTTGATAAATGAAAACTAGCATATTCCTATTCAAAAAGTCTTATATAAAGCCGCAAATTCTATTTACTTTCACAGTTCACACACATCACAAAGGTAAGTAGCATGCAAAAATCACCGTAATCTGCAACTAAATTAAATTTAAATTTCAAGTTTAATTCTCTTCAGAAAGACCACACTTATAGGCTTCATTCAGCATCTGCAGCTCTTCCAGGGGACATCGCAGTCGCAACTCCTTTTCCATCAACCAATCCGTCAATTTCCCGACCTCTGACGGCCACAGGCGGGCCGCTTCCAGACAGAAATTCCGATTCCACGGACATCCGCCCACAGGCACTTCCCAGCCGGACTTTCCGGGGGCCAGGTGCCACTCAAAGGCCATTCGAAGTCGCCAGAGCAGCGCGGAATCCGAACACTCTGCGGTCGCTTTCTGAAGCAGTCGTCGAATTCGCGAGGATTGCAGCGGACTGAGTCGAAATTCGACCCGAAGGGCGGCCAACCACCAAACCGGATTTCTGGAACCGAGCTGAGCTGCTCCGGCTGCTGTAGCTGATTCGCCGTCGAAAAATCGACGAATTTCACAGCGCAAATCGCCCCGCAAAAAGAGATCCGAATAATCGCAGAGATACTGCCAATCGGAGGGGATTTGGGTGATTAGTCGGCGATAAACGCCTTTCAGATCTTTCTGACTGACTAGGGGTTGGCCTTTCAGATAGAGTAGGGATAGATCACGATAAAGATCACAGATCAATTTTCTATCCGAATTGGAAGTTTTCCGATCTCCGGAAAGACGGTTTAATTCCTCCAAACAGTTCTGAAAAGCGACAGTAAATTCGGAAAACGCGGAAAATGTACAAAAATGATAGAACAGTTTTAGGGTCAAAAAGTGACCCGGGAAGGAACCCAACCAATCACGAATCCATTGGTAAACTGAAAAGTCCGGAATCGCCGAAGAACAGGATTTCTCCAAATCAGCAATCTTCGCTCCATTAATATTCCACAGTTTCTCATACTAAAATTGACAAAAACACTCATGTAATTCAGAGATGAAAGCCGGTGACATCTTTTTCTTCAACATTTAATTTCAATCCGGCATTTCTGAAATTTCAAGTTCTAGGTAGAAAAAATGGGTCTTATCTCGGTTACCCCCCTCCACCACTCAAAATCCTTAACTTTACCAAATAAGCTAAAATTTGGTATGGGTATGCTTTCGACTACGCTGAGTTCAAATATCGCAAAATTTTTCGATTTCAAAGGGAAACCTTAAAATTTTTGTCTTCGATTTCACTGAAAAATCTATATAGGGGTTTTCGGGGTCGTAGAACACGAATCTGAAGTCGGTTCTTCAATTCAGCTTTTGGTTAGCTCAGTATAAACTTATAGCTTAAGCTTAAATGTTCAGCTTATAACCTATAAATACATACTCTGTTTTACCACAGTAGATCATTTTGATCTCTGTCACCCGCTGTAAACTCAAAGCGAAAGCATGCAGCATCAACTGACTAGGTCTCGATCAAATCTCCCACCCACTAATTCTCTCGGAAGCATTTTCTCGCCAAGGCAAATTCGCGCATTTGCAATTCTCGCTAATGAATGTTTGCATGTTTGTTCTCATGTTTGAACTCATGCATGTTTGAATGAATGTATGACTTTCAATACCTTGACGGTGGAACTATATATGAAACCTAGCCTGTTGATGTTGCAACTTCTATCTTTAAAATTAAAGTCCAGAAAAATTGGCCCTACATTGTCCGCGGCGGAAACCCCGTCGCATATTTTTGGCAGGTGTGTGAAGAAGCGCACCCAACAAAAAGAAATGAAAATTTATGAGAAAATAATGACTCGAGTTTGAAGACTAAACTTCTCTTTTCTTATATTTCACACAATCTGACAATATTTATAGTGGAATACCAAAAGAAACAACTCAAAATTTAAAACTTACTATACAGGCCATATAAATCAGCCTGAACATGAGCGAAATCCCGGTATATACCTAAAAATCGCCCATAAGGACACCTCCCCAACCCCTTTTGGTTTTTAATTTTAATAAAACCTGAACAGTTGATGCTGCAAATTTGAGGTTTAGGCACTGTCTCGTGAAGATAGGCACTCAATTGTCCACGGCGGATATGTCCGCTTTTCTTTGAACGGTGCGTTTAAAATGCACCCCTTTTCACTAAATCGTGGTCTCCAATTCGAAGGAGAAATTGTAACATTTTCCGAAAATTCTGCTTCTGCTATAATCTAAACTGTTATAAATAAATACATGCATATAGTTAAAGTCTCACACTACGTATCAGTACTACTGGTGGAGAATGAAAGTGCGGATTATAATTCATTTTTATTAAATTAGAGAGGACAAAATTTTTTGAAAATACTTCGAAAATTGGGATCTTTTCAGGATAACCACCCCCCAGGCCCAGATTTCGCAATACTTGACCATATGAGCTGAAATTTGGTATTGGTATGTTTTCGACCACGCTGAGTTCAAATATCGCAAAATTTTTCGATTCCGCGAAATTCGATTTTTTCGATTCGTAAGGGGGGCACACCAAGGGAAAAATTTTTTGTCTTCGATTTTGTTGAAAAGTTGAGTTCAGGAATTTTCGGGGTCGCAGAACACGAATCTGAAGTCTGTTTTTCGATTCAGCTTTCCGTTAGCTCAGTATAACCGTACATCTTAAGATTAAACGTTTAGGTTATTCTGAGCTAATGAAAAGTTGAATCGAAAAACGGACATCAGATTCGTGTTCTGCGACCCCGAAAACCCATGAATACAACTTTTCAGTAAAATCGAAGACAAAAACTTTTTCGATTCCCCTTGGTCCCCCCTTACGAATCGAAAAAATCTAGTTTCGCGAAATCGAAAAATTTTGCGATATTTGATACCCATACCCATACCAAATTTCAGCTCATTTGGTCAAGTTTTGCGAAATCTGGGCCTGGGGGGAGGGTTAGCCTGAAAAGATCCGAAAATTGGACTAAACAAATGTGATTGCATATAAAATATAAAACATTCTAACAAAAGTGCATAATTGCACTATATATTAGAAGAAGAGTAAGCCACTCGAAGGCTCCTCTTCTTGGCATTGCGTAACGGTTCTCCGCCCACAATAAGCGAATGTTCCCCCGTTTGGTGGGGGGGGGGTCGACAAGCATACCAGCACGTAGCAAAAACAGGTCCCCGTTTGGTGGGGGAGTATGCAAAAGGGGTCCCCTTTTGGTGGGGAGGGGGAGGTAGGCAGAAGAGGGTACCCGTTTGGGGGGGGTCGCCAAGTCACGCTAAGATTGGCTGTTGGCGACCCCCCCAAACGGGGACCTCATTTGCCTTCCCCCCCCACCAAACGGGGACCTCTCTTTGCTACCCCCCGCCACCAAACGGGGACCCATTTTCGAATAGAACAAAAACTACCGTAATCCTCTGCTCTACGCCCCCCCCCCACCAAACGGGGATGGGGTATCTGCAATCTGATTGGCTGTTGTAGTGGCTTACTCTTCTTCTTATATATAGTGCAATTATGCACTCTTGATTCTAAGTTAGCAGTGCATGCGACCTCTGCTAGACTAGAGTTCACGATACAGGCGGCTCATCAGTGGAGCTGTACGGAACAAGGTTTTTAGTTGAATTTTAGAAAAATTGTGGAAATTCTTATACTTTATATACTTATACATATACATTTACTATTGTTGTCTTTGCGGAAATCAGCAAGAAAACTGATCTGGTAACCTGACGTTGCCTCCGGTGCGTCTGTGGCCCAGGGTTTTTTTTAAAACGGCCAGTGGGCATTTTAGTGGGCAAACTTAGGATTGAGTGGGCAAATTTAGAGATCGGTGGGCAAAATTACAAAATTTTGCTAAGCGATTTTTAACCTTAAGTTTAACTTTGCTCTAATTAATAACTTGATTTATTCCATACCATCGAATTTTCGGTCGTTTTCGTTAGTTGTGCCTTAAGCAATCTTAGTTTTTATACAATACAGGGTTCTTATACATGTTAAAACATATTAAAACACCAGCAGGGGGTCTGGGGGGCGCAGTCCCCCAGAAGCTGAACGAATTTTTCAAATTTTGATATTTTTGCACATGTTTTGAGTCATAGTTTCGATTTTCTACAGTTGCATTTTTCTATAAATACATTCCATCTTTTCTATAAAGAAATTTTGCAACATTTCGAGGAGACATATTATTTAGAAATAGACAGTAAGTGAAGTGAAGTAAAGCTAATCAAGTTACAATTAGCAGTGACACAGGAACCCTAGCGGGGGGTCTGGGGGCGGCAGCCACCCAGAAAAAAATTGAAGATTTTTTGAAAATTAGCAATAAAACCGTAATAGAAATGTTCACTTCTTTTACCTCTGTGGTCCAATTTTTCAGTGGGCAAACTGCTGGGCAAATTTAAATTTGAGTGGGCAAACTTTTGGCCGAGTGGGCAAATGCCCCCAATTTTGCCCAAAAAAACCGTGCTGTGGCCCCATCTAAGAGCAGCACTGGAACTTTGATTTTTAGTAGCATTTTTCAACTTTAGCAGTTCATAGTTTGACAATTTGGTTGAAATAGGGTTGAGTTCAAGGAAAGCTGAGTTATCAAAAAGAAAAATATAATACTTAGTACTCCTTGAAATCTTTAAAATTCAAGCATAGGATAACGTGAGGGGTAATGGAAGGGTGCAGACCCCCCCCCCAGACCGACAAAAAACGGGTAGACAACCTCAGCGAAAAGGAAAAAAGGGAAGACCCTCTTGTCCAGAAAGGAAAAAAGGGTAGACCCATCAGCGATTTTCACTGAAAATAGGTAATTTTTTAACAACTTTTAGCGATTTTTTCAAACAAATTCTTAACAATTTTTATTTTTTACTAATTTTTTGTCAAAACCGTTAAAATTCACAATTTTTACTAATTTCGGGGCAGACCCCCTTAAGATTTTTCAGGGGTAGACCCTTCGCCGAGGTCGGGGTAGACCCCCCCAGAATCGGACCCCGTGTTAATGATGTATGAATTCAAGTATTCACAACTTTAAATGAAAATGTTTAAAACCTTAATACAACTAATGCTCTCTGCCAAGGTCAGTAAAGCCATAGTACAGAATTTGCAGAAGAATTAGAAAATAGTCAGAAATATAAGAAAGCTAAATTCCGAAAACTTGAATGATAAATTTAGGCATTCCCTCTCCTTTTAAAATTAATCAAAATCAATAAAATAAAATCAAAATCCAAATAGAAACCTGCTAATCAACTAGCCAAACTACCTGTTTTAGAAGCTGAGCTGAGCTGTCCGGAGTTAGCGATCGTTTTAGAGCCGCCTGAGCTCTAATCAGACAGCCAGTTAGCATAAAGGTTCCCAGAAAATGTGCCACAGATTCTCGAGAATAAATTTCCCCGGGGCTGGAAGGCCAAAGGCCGACTAGAAATCGAAGATACAAAAGTAGCAGTCGAAATAGGGCCAACCGATGGAGAAGCGCGGCAGGGCTTAGGTTAAACTCAAATAGGGAGGAAGCTTGCAGCTGAGTCTGAGCTTGCAGTAAGGTTGAGACCGTTTTAAAACAGTCCTCATAGCAGTCTAGACGCAGTAACAGTTGCAGATACTCCGAGTAGAGAATGAGATTAGATCGATTTTCGGGGCGACTTAGTACCGACTTTGCTTCCTTACGAAATCGACGTTTACCGTCCGACCTGCGGCAGGTCTCAAATACCAAATGAAGTCTTACTGTAGAAAAATAGCTATGATAGGGTTCGCCGCCAGATTTGTCACATTTTTCCAGCTCCGACAAAACAGTTTCCACAAACTCTACCCTGAGGGAAAATTCGGTTTCCGGAAGTGGAAACGGTAAATCCAGTGACCGTTTTCCGGAATTGAAAAACGAAATTCCACTCGAAGACAAGGGATAGAGAAAACAGCCAGGCAAGAGAGCTGAAGTGGACGGGCAGGAAAGACCGAGACAATCCAAAAATCCGATTAAAATTCGGTAGACATATCCGGAATTCGGCAGTCGGATCAGGACGGATTCGATATCTTCGTAGAGTACGATTCGATCTGGATCTTCCGGTTCGCTGATTTCCGAATTTTGAATCCATTCTAGTGCCAATTTTTCGGATCGCAGTGATTCAATTTGATGCCACAGTTGGCCTAGGGTGGACTGAAATTCGGTAGAATTCTTTTCCGAATTTTCTTCGGAAACTTCATCGGTTTCATCTTTGGTTTCAGGGGCGACGGAATTGCGGATATTGAGAGGCTGAAATTCGGCAATCAATTCTGCTTCCAAAGCGTCTGAAATAATTGGAAAAATATCACAAAAGCTGACGAATAACAACATAGTGGTAGGTAAAGAAAAGACCGATTCAACTAATTAATTTATATATATATATATATATATATATATATATATATATATATATATATATATATATATATATATATATATATATATATATATATATAGTTATTATAGCAAAATTTTAATTTTAATTTCCCCAATTTTCTTCTTCTTCGTGTTCCTGGACCATCGTGAATGAATTCAATGTGGTTAGGGCAGACCAAATCCGTCAGATCCGCCCCACATCCCTCAGGAAGGCAAGCACCCTGGGGGGTCCCTGAGACAGAATATCCAACCTAGGCCTGGTTCCCAGGTTCCGCCTGCGAGCTGAGCGATGCCGGGGACAGTGGAGGAGCAGGTGGGCAAGATCTTCTTCTCCTCGCCCGGACATGCAGGAGCTGCGATAGGACCACCCGCTCTTTGCGGGTGAGGTTGACTTCTGCAGAACTGTGTACAGGGCCTTTCCCCAATTTCAACGCTGTCATTCCACACCTCTAAACGTTTTTTCCGACAAAACGATATAAATTCCTCACAAAATCTGCACCCACGACTGTGCTTATTCTAGTGGCGGGTGGGCCCCTCATAAACGACCCCCCCCCCAATTTGGTCCCTTTTGGCACCAAATTGTATCCTCAAAAATTCGCTCAGAAGGCCAAATTTTCAAAAGGTTTCCAGCTTCGCCAAAGATTTTTACTCAATTTTTGCCTTTTTGACGGGTAAATCTGCTCAGCTAAGGTTTAGTTAAATACCTATTTCAAATGTCCTTCTCTCCTGTCAATAACGCGTATGCCTCCCCCGTCGGTGTTTTGTGCAAAATTCGGGCACAATACCGAAAAAATCAGGTTTTCTATCCGACTCAAGCATGGCACGTAATGCTGCCAATTGCATAAATTCGTTGATATTTGGCCAAAGTTCATTTATAACAACATTGGTAACTACACTACGTATGTGCGTAACGTACGTACGTAGCACATACGAAAACATATTATAATAATATACCTAATTCTATCTCGATAGCTTTCTGTTTCAGGCACTGCTGTTCTTTCATTTTCTGAATTTCAGGAGAAGAATTTGATTGATCACCGAATCGAGACCAATTAAAATTTATTGATCTGTTCTGATCGGATCCAAATCTCGGCAGACTTTCCTTCCAGTAGTCTTCAAATGCCGATTTTTGCTGGTCCAATGAGCCAGATTTTACGGATTCCGGCATGAATAGATTAAATTCAATGATGGCCTAAAATACAAGAAAAGACTACACAAGAAGTAAAATGCTAGTATGAGTAAATGAATACCTACTCAACTTTAGTTTGACCTTTTGCACATACCAACATCCAAAATCCAACAACTTTACCAGTGAAATAGACAGAAATTCTAACATTTTTTGCGGAGTCACCACCTATGGCTTGGTGGGCATCCAAGAATGTTAACAATCTAAGCTTTCAGAGTAGCATTTTCATAAATTTGCTGCATTTTAGCAAGTCACAGGTTGAGCACGTTTTAAGTCAGTTAAAAACGGCAGATGTTTTTAAGTTTTAAATCTGAAAAAACTTCAGATGCATTGGTATTTTGGGCATGCTCCTCTCCGCGTTGAAAACATTCGAAATGCACTCGAATAATTAAATTTAATTTAATTTAGTAAAAATAATTTAATTTTAACTACTTTATGTACTTAGTCTGACCTGAAACGAGGCAATGGCCTTTTCAGTCTGCCCCGACAGGTACAGAAGGCGGCACCTGTCAATCAAAAGTCCCACAACAAATTCCCATCTCTCAATATCCGAAGACGAAGAAGAAGAAGAAAAAATCTGCAAAGCCTCATCCCAGCTCTGCAAGAGCGTGGAGAGAGTGAACAGGGTTGGACTTTGGCGCAGGTGCCGGAGATAGTCCGACCAGAGCTCTGGAGAATCGTCGCCCGAAGTCGTCAGCAATCGTTTCCAGCCCGCTTCCAACTCGCTGTCGGACCAGATTTCGCCAGCTAGCCTGAGGCGAAATCGAGCCAGCTCTATCGAGCCCGGATTCAGCGTCAAGGCGCGATCGAGAACGGCCAGCTTGGACTCGACCAGAGATCGACTTTGGTTGAAGGAGGAGGAGGACTTGGATTGGTGGCTTTCTTCCTGGTGGACATGGTCCTGAAAACAAACAGGACAAATAAAAAAGTGCAACAAATTCTCCAACAATAATGTAGCAATATCTGTCGAACTAAGGGCTTTGCCGTAGTGGACTGCATGCGGCAGGCGTTTTTCATTATTTCTTTATGAACAATAACAATTTGGGGTGATGTTTCTAAAAAATATAAACGATAAAAATAGTGCTATTTTTGTAACAGTTGACTTTTATGGGAAAAATAAGCAAATTTAGTGTTGAAAAGGGCAGAAAATTGAGTAATAATCTTTTGAAAATTTGGTCTTCAAGAGCGACTTTCTCAGGGAAAAATTTGGTACCAAAAGGAGCATTCATTTTTTGGGGAGAGGGGAGTGATTTGGCGGCACGAATATTGGTGGGAGATCGGTTATGGGGCAGCCCTGGGCTTATTCTACGGAATTTTCTTGGGGGGGACTCTTTGGGGGGGGGGGGGCTCCTCGAGGGACGAGTCATTTATTTGGTTATTTTCAATTTTCTTCTAAAAATGGCGCTATTTTAATGCAATCACCAAAAATAAGCGGATTTAGTGCTTAAATAAGCAAAAATCGACTAAAAATCTGAAGCGGGAAACGTTTTGAAAATTTGGCCTTCTGAGCGATGTTTTTCAGTGCAAAAGTTGGTACCAAAAGGGGCACCCAAATTACTTTAGGGGGGCGATTTCTGCGGGGAAGGATGTCAATGGGGAGCCCCCCCCCACTAGAATAAGCCCAGGGGACGCGTCCTCTGCAGTAGACTGAGCTAAGTGCCAGCTGTCACACTCTTATCTATCATGCACGCATGGAGTCATAAAGTCAATTCCGACAGTAAATCTGATGTGAAATGTTGAAATGAGACCTACGGGTTGATAAGAACCGTGTCCAGGGTGGGAATTGGAACCGCAACGGCTGTGCATACTGGCATTTTTTTAGTGGGGGGGGGGGTGGGGTGGGGGGGCCCCCCACTTTTCGGTTCCCCCTCCACTTTTCGGAGCCCCCCCCCACTTTCGCCCCCCCCCAATTTTCGGCAAGCCCCCACCCACTTTTTTGGGGGTCGCCCAAAAGTGTCAAAAAATAAGGTTTTTGGGGTCAAATATTCAAAAATTTTCTCAATTTTTAGCTAATTTATGGACTTATAAGCTCATTTTAAGCTTAAAAACAGCGATTTTTTGCGTTTTTACCTTAAAAATGCTAATTTTTCGCTAAAAATTTCGGTATATTTAATTTTTGGCGCGCCCCCCCCACTTTCCGTAACCCCCCCCCCCCCCTTCCCCCCCCCCAGGGGGGGGGGGGGCGAAGCCCCCCCCCCATTTTCAAAACCCTAAAAAATGCCAGGCATATAGTATATTATTTTTCAAGCCCTGTCTGACAATTTACATACTGTTTCCCAAGTTAAGGAAGAGCTGTGACTAGGTGTATATAATGATATTTTATTTATTTTATGATCATCCCATATTGAGCTATTAATGAAATGATTTTTGCATTATTAGTATCTTTATTAAAAATTTTTAGGTGTACTCAAATAATACAAACAAGTTAAAGGAGAATTATGATTAAATACACATAAAAATCAAATAAAAAGAATAAAAAGAGGGGGAATGGATATGGTTTTTATGAGTGGGGTTGATTTTACAGAGGAACGATAGTATAAATGATAATTACCAGTACAACAAAACGAAAACGGGTGGAATTAGTAAAAGAAATTGACTATATTAGTATAAATATTAAACTAATTTATAGTGCAGGAGAATGGGATTGATGGTAAGAATGAAGGATTTCAGGTTAAGGAAATTCAAAGGTTGAGATTCCGTACTCATAAATTTACAGAAGTAATGAATCTTTCGGCCCCAATCCCTTAGATTCATACTTCGGCAAATTTATGAATACACATAAATGTTATTGGGGCGGGTGCCGAAATCCGTCATCAGAGGGATCCAGTAGTCAAGTGCAAATAGAAACATCTCGCTCAGAAACAATAGAAGTTATATACTGGTTGGGCCAAGCCTCAACGAGACCCGGACTTCGGACCAATTATTTCTACTATTTACGTCAGCAATCCATTTATCTGCGAGAGGTATGCATAACTTGATTTAGAAAATGAAATTGGAGAAAGTAATTTTTGGTAATAATTTTGCAAAAGGTATGTTTGATAAAATTTCTTGGCTGTGTTAGCTATATAATTATGACAAGCGGGTTGGTTACCGCATATTTATGACACACCGATAAGGTATAATAATTGTGACGCAAACATAAGGAAAAATTAAAAAGCATTATGGAGAAGTATAGTGCAGAAAGTGATGTGTAGTGCTATATCAAGTTGGGATTTGGTGTGATCATGTATTGTTAGAAGTGTTCGGAATAATTAAGTGCTCTGTGTGATAACCTTCTTAGCAGAAGGTATATAATTATGACCGCGGCATGAAGCCGATAATTATGACCAATATTTATGACTGAGGCAAAGCCTCAAAGGCGGTTTTCAATTTAGATCCTTAATTGTGAATTCATGTGCATATTTTTTATTGATCCACTGATTGGCTTTTATTGTTTTGTTGAGTACCTCCTTAAAAAGTTTGTTGGAGTATCCTCTTTGTATTAAATTTGCTTTTAATTCTTTTATTTGCAGGAGGAAGAATTCTTTTAAGGTACAGATTTTTGCTGTTCTTACTATTTGGTTTTGTATCATATTTTTAAAAACCATTTTAGAGATATTAGAATTGGGGGCAGGAAATCTGTTAATTTTGAAACAAAAATCCTTACGTTTGTCATATATTTTTGTGTCAAATTGCTTGTTGTTTACAGTTATGTCTAAATCTAATACGTTAGCACTGGTATTACTAGTATTAACCTTATTTAATTCTAAATTACTGGGATACATTTTCGCTGAGTTTTGTTCAAATATATTTTTATCATTTACAGTTGTTATGTCGTCTATATAGCGAAAGACATAATACAAATATTTGTTTGTTGCCAGATTTTTATCGGACGTAACGAAGTTATACTCGAAGGAATGTAATGTGATATTTGCTATAGTGGGTGCAGCATTAGTTCCCATTGGAATACCTATTAATTGTTTAAAGATTTTATCCCCAATAGTGAAATAAGTATTGTCAATTAAGAATTTACACATCTCAATTACATCAAAATGATCTAGGGTTGGATATTTTTGTTCTCCGTTACCCCAATAAATTTTATTGTACCGTATGTGTAATTTGGAATGAAGTGTATCTTTTACCAATTCTTCGATGGCTGCATTTATAGTTGAATGTTCCAAGTTGGTGTACAGGGTGGTGAAGTCATATGTATTTATAGATTCTGCCGATTTAATTTTATTAAGATATTCAATAGTATCTAGAATTGGTGTATTATTATCAATTACCAATACACTCCAAGTCTCATTTAACCAATTAATCAGCGTTATAGAGTTTTGCACATCAAACAAAAAAGAACATACGCGAGAACCCGAACCTGAAAGTTGATAAATTCAATCCACAATTGGACATCTTGGGGACGTTTATCCAGCTCCGACTGAAACTGTCCAATTCTAGATCTCAGCGGATGCTCCGCTAATTCCCAATTTCCGGGATTCCCTGAAGTCGAAGCGGCACCAATTTCGAATTCCGGTTCTCCAGGGAAACCCTCCAAAGGCAACGGAATAAATTCCTCAGAATGTTGCATAACAGCCAAACCGGAGCCGGATTTTTCCGGTTTCAGTCTTCGTTTCCGTTTCGACAGGCCCATAGCCCAATATCGGGCCGGCTCGGATTTTCGTTTTTTCCCATCGTCCAACAGCAAACGACTCATTCCGGGTTCAATTCCCAGTACAGTCCAAATTTTGCGGGAATACTGGGCCACCTCACCCTGATACATTTTATCATAGGCCAGATTTTCCGGATTTGATTTTCCGTCCAGAACGAACAGATCCTTCGGTCGGCCTTTTTCGGATCCACCGGAACCGGAACTTTTCAGCAGAACGGAGCCTCCTCGCCATTCCGTTGTTTCCGATTTTATCGATTTCTCGACGGCGACAGCAGCAGTTTTCTGTTTCTTTTCCTTTTTCCGTCGCTTTTCTCGGACGGTTTTCGTTTCCGTTTCCGCCGTTCCGGTGGTTTCCGGTTCCGGACTTGGCTGCTCATCATCCAACTCTTGAGTTGTCTCCTGTCGGTAGCTTTTATTTCTTAGCCAGTCAATGGAATTGCTTGGTTCAGCATGGTCACAATTGGGTGGAACCGCAACAGACTCTTGTGTGGCAGTATCACCATTGTCCTAAAATATGAAATAATCAAATTAAATCGAATTGAATTAAATCTTTAAATAATGCCAGAATTAAATTAAATAAATCCAAGTACAAGAATAAGTAGAAAAAGTGCTCTCTACAGAAAACAGCTAAAGGAATTGAACTTCGTAAGACTGGGACACTTTTGACAGAAAGGGGTGGAGGACAGGCGTACGTACGAATTTCATTTGTCAGAATTGCACACTTTCTCTGCCAATTAAGGACCACTAAGGCTGATCATTAGAAAAATTGCTCATTAGCATAAACCTATCGCACACATTAAGAAAGAATAACAAACTTTATCACTAACAAGCACTACCCCTACCGATCGCCAAATAGTTAAATTTTCACTTATAGGCCCACAATAATTTCTATACTCCTAAATTCTAACAAATAGAGTACGTATATACGTTACGGCTTCTAAGCTGTAGCATATCCAGAACTGAAATTCTGACAAAGCATTTTCACTCACAGTTCGAAATCACACTGTGGCCGAGATATTCAGCTATAAAGTTCGAAAACTTGAAAATCACTGTAATTTGCCCTCCAACCAAGGTCATGTTGAGACAGAACGGCAGCGAAATTTGGGTCAACTAATATGGCATATTAATTCTTTGGGTTGGCTAATATTGTAATATTAAAACAACTCCGGCATAGCCACTCAGTCGATCACAGTACATTCTTCAATTGTGAACTGAGCCTTTTTCAACTAACTCAAACTTTAACTTGCTCTAACTTTCAGATAATAAATTTCAGGCACAGTTCTATTAGAAAAGTTGTTCTGCTCATCAGTAGCGATCGAATGATACCCAATTTGACCAATTTTGGACATTTCAAAAATTGACTTTTGTGACCTAAGAGATCAAAGGGGCCGACACGACAGAAAAGTTCTACCTTGAAGCATTTGCCTTTACCCTAACGTCCGGCAGGCATTGAGAGTTTTGTGTCAATTTTGGCGACTTTCGAGTGGGTAACGAGTGAGAAACTATTAAAAGAACGTGAAAATTGTGCAAAATGATGATTTTTGGCGAAATTAGCACAATTTGTGGCAAGTTTTTTGAGAGCATTACAAATGGTAGAAATTTGCAACTACTGTCATAAGAATTCTTTTATGCGTAGAGTGCAACTATCTACAAGCGATTTCTGTAGCTTTTGCCAATTGTGCAGAAGAGGCGAAAATGTTTCGCTGGTCCTGTTTTTCGTGGTACAAAAAGCACCAATTTTACAAAATGTTTACTTTGAAAAATCGCCAAAAATCCGACACTCAACAGAATTGTACCAAAAGGGTTAGTTGCACTCTCTGATATATCCTTAACATGTACAACAAGGTTGTAGCGCTGTATCTTGAATACACCGAAAAAATTTTCTGCCACAAACTTTTTAACCTAACTTTTTCATTTTCCTATGTTTTAAACATGTCGAGGTCACCTTTGAAGGGCTCTACAGCACGATAGAAGCAATATTACGCAAAACGCTCTGGTCTTGTTTTGGGTACCCATTGGGACTACAAAATCTGTGAAAATGAGCAAAATCGGAGATGGTCCAAAAATCGGCGACCCCCCTTAATTATACGTACTAACTGTAGTCTAAACTATTACGATAAACCTTTATGCTATGTATGCATAAGGTACCTGTAATTCTGGCGTCTTCTCAGCGATATAGGCAGGAAATAGAGGCATGGTGGATATAGGAGTAATAAAACTTAATTCTAAACAAAACAAAATCAGTTATATAACAAGAAATAACAGTTATACACTCTTCTCTTATAGTTCAGCAAATAATTCAAAACTGTAAGCAGCGTCAACGCCCAAGTATGGTATGACTTCTCTTTCTCAGAAAGAAAAAGAAATGAAAGCAAATTAGTTTAGTTCAAAAATTACTGCCAACCGTGATTAGAACCACCACTTCAACATCAAAAGGTCCCAACAAAATGTCTCAAAAACCCCTCCAAAACCCCCAAAAGGGGACATTATTCCAGGTAGACCCTGTGGGGGGTAAAAGTGCGGGACCGCGCCAGTGGTACAGAGTGTTCAACTCCAGACAGCGACAAGCTATTGGCGATTGAAGAAGTATAAATTCTTGGCGAAGTAACCACTCGGCTAAGCCCGCACCCAGACAACAGGGGAGAAAACCGGCTTTTCAACTGACAGCTCTGCCCGTACACATATACGTACTTATCATGTCGACTGTGCAAAGGCAGTCCTGAAACTAGAAGCTCCGTGTATGGGTGTATTACGTAAGCAAAGTGCATGTTCCTATACATGTATATGTGTGTGTAAGGATTACGCAACAAAATTGGCTGCCTTGAAATACCTGGTTGGGAACTGGCACGTGATACCCCCACAGCCAATAGAGTACTCATAGCGGTATTGTTTGGATACGTAGGAAAGATAGAACTTGCGAAACTACGTACACATTTTGTGCTATATTCAGGATATTTTTTGGTGCCTTTAGAGGGAAATATTTCGGGGATGGGTGAAATTTTTTTGATAAATTGATGCAAGGTAGTGTATTTTGCAAGGTTTTGCATCATAAAGTGAATAAGCGCTTTGATTTCATCTAAAAATAAACATTTTTCCTATACTTGTCCAGTTTTCCCTAAAATCCGGGACTCTGAATGTTCTTAGAGGAGATATGCACCAAATTCGATTAGGGGGGCCTAACTTTAAATAATACTAAATTAAATAAGGTATAAACTTAAACTTTAAATTATTGAATTTATCTAGCTCCAGTGGGCTGTACGACTTCAGAAATTCAGCATCTTGTCGGACGAATTTGATCGATTCATTTGTAATACAAGCTAAGGGGTGACGGTCGCAGCCGGTACCGTACAAAAAGAGTATGTGTCATCCTACCATATTATCAATCAAGCAGCGGCCATGGGTGTTTTTGGAACCGTCAATTTAGGAGGTGAGTTTTCTACAACGTCCACCTCCCGAAAAAACACCCATGCCCTAATACTTTGGAAACTGCTGCTGTACATTTTCAATAAATTCTGTAAATTTCTGCAAACAGCAAGCTTCTAGTGCTGTGTTCACAGGTCTATTAGATGACCATACCATTGCTTCTAAGCTTTGAAATAAGCTGAATCACTCACTAGTTCTTCACAAACTTAATCATGACAATAAGCTTTGAAAAATCCAAATCTAAAACACAAAAATCCAAGCGCCCACCAAACCCCCACCACTGAAAGAACACCCATTGACATTATATTGGTTATGCCCCTATTTGCCATAGTACGATAAGACTGTTACTCAATCACAACGCTTGTACTATTCTTACAACTCCTGTGAACTAACTCAAATTTCAGCCCTTTCTCTAGTCGATGAAACTTTACAAAATTCAACGTTTACACCTTAACTACAGGGCCTATCCTAGACTGATATCCAAAGTTAGTACTCACCAAAAGCCAACTAAAATACTTGAATACAACTGTTTACTTTAACTTCAGCATAAAGCATGTACGTACATATATATCGTATGTAGATGTACAATACAACAGAAACAATATCACACACAAGTAAAAGTAAACTCCATACTTCAATACTCACAAAACCTGTCAATTAATAGACAAGAAAGAAGTAAACCAAGGTCAGCTCGAAACACTGCAACAAAAACAAGTACATACGAAGAAGCATAAAAACACCAGTTTATTATGACAGAATCAACAAAATAAAAACAAAACACGCACGTAGTCGGTTCATAAAAAACCAAAATATTCAGTATTGTTTTTATGAGAAAAACCAGAAATAAAAATACCAGCAAACCACAACGAAACACAAGTTAGATTGAGACAGCAGATTTCACTCTTCAAATCCTGGGTTAACCTTTTTTTAAACACAAATATAATTAAGGCAAGTATAACGGTAACGTTAGGCCATGACCCAGCACGAAAAAAGTACACAACTTTTCTATTACGTGCTAACGTACATACACTACATACCGAAAATTAATCAAACTATATAATTGCAAACAACAATGAGACTTAGACCAGAAGGAAATAGGAAATAATAAACCAAACTAGTACACAAATGCATTTTGTGTATTTAAACACAAAATACAAAATCAATGGTTTGTACCGAATACGGAAGATTTACTAGTTTCTGCGTCCCAGATAAACAATTAATGTTAGCTGCAGCAATATTATGATACCAAACTAATGACTACAGACTCCCCTCTTCATAATTCTAAACTTCTAAACGAATCTTCACAAACTATTAGAGTTAACAACAGTGACGTAGCCATGGGGAAAAGGGCAGCCCTTTCCCGAGAATTTTTAAATTTCGCATTTTTAAAGCGGCGAACACAAAATTTGAAGAGACAATTTTTAATGATTTTCCCTGAAATTAGTTCTATAGTTAGTTTAACATTATATATAGCTCAACAGACCTGACTACATACAATATATCCATATTATACACTACAATATACATATACAATAGGAAGCGCTCAAATCTGGCGCAATAAGCAATAAAGCTAATGAGAAATCTAACTGGAATTGTCTGAATACAGAAGCAGAACACGATGTTCTTAGCTTTTCGCCAAATCCTATCTGGTCCTATCCCCTAAAAATAAGGGCTTATTCTGGGGAATATTTCCTGGGGGAAAATATTCGGGAGAGTAAGTATATACTCGAGACAGTTGAAGCTGGATTTACTTTACTCGGGGGGCGCCCCCCCCACTTTTTTGGGCTTCCCTCCTACTCACCGTAAGGTGCCCAGAAAATGCCAAATTTAAAGGACTTTTGGTCAAAATCGTCTGTTTTTGTGCTCAAACTAGATTTATGATCACTTTTAGCATATTTTTACTGTATTTTTGGCATTTTTTTAGACTATTTCCCCCCACTTTTCGACCTCCCCCCCCCATTAATGGGGGGGCTCCCCCACTTTTTCGCCTAAAATAAACCCAGGTTGAAGGATGGCGATTTTGCAAAATTACACTTAAAATATTAGGCTACAAACGGCGCTATTTTAGCTAGTATTCGCCGAAAAAGTCAGCTTCCAGTGCAGTTTTAGTGTTAAACAAATGGCAACCCCAACACTTTCTTAAACATTTTCAATAAAATTAGTAAATTTAAATTTATATAAATAAATTAGCAAAATCTTTTAAATTTAGCCATCCAACTAATTTTTTGAGGGCAAAATTTGTTTCCAAAAGGAGGTGCCGTGCCACTTATGGGGAAGATCGAATTTCAGGGGCGGGGGAAGGTCGTTTATGGGGGACCCCCACCCTCAAGGCACAATAAGCTCCCAAAAATATGCTATCCCCCCACTTCCCACACCCCTCATCACAAAAAAATCGCATACCTCTTTCTATCAGATAACACAGCACAGATACGCAGTTGAATGGACTGATCCCAACGAAAAAACCTGCATGAACAAAAAAATCCAAACGTCAACAAAATAAATACACCAAACCAAATACATTGTGAAGAACTAAAGTCAGTCAGACCAGTTCCCAAAACAATTACAAACATTACAACAACACTGCGTTAAATACTACAGAAATTTGTTACGGTGAGGGAGTACCAGAAAAAACAAAGTTATATAAAAATTGCCACTAACAATTTTCAACTGTGTGCTTCCATCATATTCGCAAAAAAACTAAATTAAAATCTGAAATGAAATTTGAAACTGAATTGAAATCCGAAATGAAATTTGAAAACATCCCATTTTCAAAGGCTCATCACCAAAACAATCATGTTTGCCTAAACAAGAAAAACCCGTTTCAATTCCAGACGAACAAATTTTGTCCACCTAAAACACTAGACACAACAACTAAGGCCGGAACAGTATACACTTATACTCATTTGGTTATAACTTAGTTAAGTTTTTCATCTGGACAAGACAGGGACATGACAGGAGATGTTGGAAATCAAATCTGTCACAAAATCATAGTCCATCCGCTGAAGGAGTAGGAAGAAAACAAAGTTAGAGGAAGGAATAAATTTAAATCCCACCCCATTCTAGGTATTAAGTTCCTGTTCCTGATCCGACCCTTCCGTAGATGGTCCCTCGTCTCCATTCCTCTCCAACAGTTCATATCCATTCTCTGTTCCCAGAGAACTCTCTTCCTCTTCTTCTTCCTCCTCTTTCCCTTTTCTTCTCCGCTCTCGCTTTTTCAATTTTTCCGATTTCCGATCCGCATTCTCATCCGCAGCATCCGCGTCTGCGTCGGACGGCTGCTGCGGATCATCCGAATAGTCCTCCTCTTCCTCTTCATTTCCTCTCTCTTCGTTTTCATTTTCATTTTCTTCTTCATTTTCATCTTCTTCTTCTTCTTCCTCCTGTTTTCCATAATCATCATCCTTTTTCCGTCTGGCCGTTTCATCTCCATCCTGCGAGGATTTTCGCTTTCCTCCATCCCCCTCCTTCCCCCCAGGCGGGTAGTATCGATGCGAATAGGTCGGCTTGAAGGACTCAAAAAATCCACAATCTTCGGTGAGGTTGGGCAGAAGCCAGAAATGGTGCCGCCCCAGGCTGGCCAGCCAGACCAGGCCAAACAGGATGGACCGCAGAACGACGAGGAACACAATCACACCCACAAATCCCATGGCAGCCACACTGAGATAGTAGACACCGACACGGAGCTCGGCCGGCCACAGGGGGAACATACAGACCCCAATGGAGCCCACGACAATCAGTAGGCCCAGTAGGAAGGACCAGGGAGAGGTGGGTTCATAGATCCACACATAGACATGACTCCCATCCAAGAAAACCTGCTCATCGTGCGGCAGCAATTTCACTTTTCGCTGTTTCTGTTTCTTCTCTCCAGAATCTTCGCCTCCTTCTTCCGGTTCTGCTTCCGCAGCCGGGTCTTTGCCATCCTTTCGTCCCGGCGCGGGGGAATCGCCACCACCGCCCCCAGTCTCCGCAGCAGCGGGGGGCTTCTTTCGTTTCCGGGGCGAACCGCTCTCATCACCCTGAAACAAGAACAACCATAACTAACAGGAATATGGAGCAAACATGACGAAAAGTATATACGTACTTAACAATAATTATATTAATCATAGAATTCCATGTGACACTCCTGGCTCAAGGGCTGTGCTTTCCGTGGATGAGCACCGGCACCCTCTAAACCCTGACAACAAGTAATGAAAATGCTCCTCCGGAGCATGAAAAAGTAATAAGGGTGCCGGTGAGGTTCTAAAATCAAGAGAGGACTAGTCTTAAAAATGCTAGGTTCAAAAAAGAAGAGGACTAGGTTGTGGGCACAGCTTCGCCGAGCAAAACATATTCGCGGACTGAAAAAGTTATACACATGTTACATATGTATACCAGTGTTCAGATTTAGTTACGGTGCGTAAATAATATATAACTCTGATATACGAGTGTTAATGGAAGCAAACAATTCTGTCAATAAACTATTAGAACATTTACAGTGCATTTTAACCATTTATAAGAGAAGTCTATATTTCAACCATAATTTCAGGACTCTGTCCAACGATCTTTTTTCTCGTTGCTTGCATTAGTCCAGCACAACCAAATTACTATATAGTTTACGTATAAATACCTAGCTAACTTACATAACTTTCTATACAAGCAACATGCAGCGATTGCTTAACTGCTGGAATTGTTAGTATTGACTGACTTAATCGCTTTGTATATGACAATCGCCATGGCGAAGCGTGAAAAGTCCGCGAATATGGGTTGCTCGACGAAAGCTGTGCCCATATTAATTCGCCCACAACCTAGTCCTCTTATTTTGAACCTAGCCCCCATATTAAGCATTTTTAAGACTAGTCCTCTCTTGATTTTAGAACCTCACCAGCACCCATATATATTACTTTTTCATGCTCCGGAGGAGCATTTTCATTACTTGTCCTTCTGTCGTTTTAAAGGTTCCCTTTCCAGCCGTGTGCTTACTGATACAAGGAGATTGAAAAATGCCATAGACATTTGTATGGAAAATTTCAGCCTTCCAGCTATCCCCAGCAGCTTGAATCAGGAACTGGTTCAACTTTGAACCAGTTGAACTAGATCTGGCCAACCATGGCCAACAGGTCGGTGAGGCCACTTTTTGTGGGTGGTATAATGACTACAAAAGTTGATCGCCTCGCCAAGGCCTTTCATTTGATACCAAACATGACCACTTTTGAAGACTTTCATTTTGACCCCCACCGCACCCACTGGGGGTGGGGCACCCACCCATAGGACTATGGAGCCACTTTTTGAGGGTGGTACAATGACAAAAGTTGATCGCCTCGTCAAGGGCTTTCATTTGACAAGAACAGAAAGTGCTCCTTCGTCCCATGTAAAATACATATGAGTCTTCGTAGGCAGGTTGTACATAAGCAAAAACTAGCCTGTAAAATACATATGAGTTCTGTAGGGAGGTTGTAAATTAAGGAAAACAAGTTGCAACCGCTTAACATATGAGCCTGTCCTACAACGAGGCTCATATTGGCGTATGTCATAACACGAATAATTTGCAGATATATATTTTACTTTTATATAAATACATACTGCATAAAGCTTTTCATTACAAATTATCCTTCATATAATGCTGATCAGTCATTAGTGTGCATATGCTCAATACGGTACGCCATGAGGCGCTCTGACTCACAGCCAAGTGGGAACGCATTCTGCGTGTGTATAATGTGAAAGTGTTTCGAGAATGCATTAGAGGTGTGCCATAGCGTTTCAGGAAACATCAGGTTGCATGTACAGTTCAGCTTGAGCAGTCGTAGTTCACTTCAGTCCATTTCTTCTGGGGAGCAACGTCTATTCATTTTTTCCGTAATGTGGATGAAGCTGAGGTTCTTTAATGAGACTTTAATGTGGAATGCACTGTGACGCCAATATGAGCCTCGTTGTAGGACAGGCTCATATGTTAAGCGGTTGCAACTTGTTTTCCTTAATTTACAACCTCCCTACAGAACTCATATGTATTTTACAGGCTAGTTTTTGCTTATGTACAACCTGCCTACGAAGACTCATATGTATTTTACATGCGACGAAGGAGCACTTTTTGTTCTTGTTTTCTATTATTTTATATACGTATGTATGTATGCTCCTGACTGGCATTTTTTTAGGGTTTTGAAAGTGGGGGGGGCCTCGCCCCCCCCCCTAGGGAGGGGGAAGTGGGGGGGCTTCCGAAAAGTGGGGGGGGGCGAGCCAAATGTAAAATATACCGAAATTTTTAGCGAAAAATTAGCATTTTTAAGGTAAAAACGCAAAAAAATCGCTGTTTTTAAGCTTAAAATGAGCTTATAAGTCGATAAATTAGCTAAAAATTGAGATAATTTTTGAAAATTTGACCCCAAAAACCTAATTTTTTGACACTTTTGGGCGACCCCCAAAAAAGTGGGTGGGGGCTTGCCGAAAAGTGGGGGGGGGCGAAAGTGGAGTGGGCTCCGAAAAGTGGGGGGCCCCCACCCCCACTAAAAAAATGCCGGCCTGAAGGTATGTATAGATATCTTTCAACAGTAGCAAGCAAGCCAACCACAGCTCTCCACAACCATTTTGAGCATGCAGTTTTATGACAAAAGTTGCTCAGCTCGCTTAGGGCTTTCATTTGGTACCAAATTTGACCACTTTTAAAAAACTTCATTTTTGACCGAAAATCGCCTAAGTCCCCCACCCCACCCCACCACAGCACTCTACAGCCACTTTGAGCATGCAGTTCTATGACAAAAGTTGCTCAGCTCGCTTAGGGCTTTCATTTGGTACCAAATTTGACCACTTTTGAAAAATTTCATTTTTGACCGAAAATCGCCTAAGTCCCCACCCCACCACAGCACTATACAGCACTCCACAGCCACTTTGAGCATGCAGTTCTATGACAAAAGTTGCTCAGCTCGCTCAGGGCTTTCATTTGGTACCAAATTTGACCACTTTTGAAAAATTTCATTTTTGACCGAAAATCACCTAAGTCCCCACCCCACCACAGCACTCCACAGCCACTTTGAGCATGCAGTTCTATGACAAAAGTTGCTCAGCTCGCTTAGGGCTTTCATTTGGTACCAAACTTGTCCACTTTTGAAAAATTTCATTTTTGACCGAAAATCGCCTAAGTCCGCACCCCACCCCACCACAGCACTCCACAGCCACTTTGAGCATGCAGTTCTATGACAAAAGTTGCTTAGCTCGCTTATGGCTTTCATTTGGTACCAAATTTGATCACTTTTGAAAATTTTCATTTTTGACCCCATGACCTCCCACCGACCTGACCCTCCAGATGGCAAAGTGGAACCAGCACAGCAAGATGGGTGGGTCAGACGGCAAAACGGATGCCAGGAATGAGCTGGGCGCACCAGAAAACCCCTATAGACAATGTTTTGAGAGGCTATGTACAGTCCTATATGATGTTCCCTGAAGTCGGTACCGACCGGACCCTCCAGACTGCAAAGTGGAACCAGCACAGCAAGATGGGTGGGTCAGACGGCAAAACGGATGCCAGGAATGAGCTAGGCGCACCAGAAAACCCCTATAGACAATGTTTTGAGAGGCTATGTACAGTCCTATATGATGTTCCCGGAAGTCGGTACCGACCGGACCCTCCAGACGGCAAAGTGGAACCAAGCCAGCAACTTGGGTTACTCAGGCAGCAAAACTGATAACGGGAATCAATTCTCCGTCCCAAAAAACCTTTGTATGCAAAATTTGAGCCACCCATGTGGCAAAATAAGCGAAAAATTTAAGTTCAAAGTTCAACCCAAAATTCACCAAATTTGGCCGGCCAGTACCGAAAAATTACGCACGGAGACGGAAAATCATATAGCATTTGAACGACCCCGATATGTGTACTGTTTAACCATATAGTCAGTATTACCCCATATATAGCCCAATCTGACTTATTAAGGCGCCTTTGAAGCATACTTTTTGGCCATTTTAGCGTTTTGGCCGACTTTGGCCCCCAGCCAAAAATTTTTTCCGGCTCTGGGAGGCATAAAAACTAGCTTATTTTCTTATTTTTGATTTGTACTACAAGAATATATATGGGTTTCATAGGCAAAAATTTTTCTATCTGTAGTTATTCAAGCTACAAAACCCCCTTATGAGACATCAAAAGCGAGAAACCGGAAAAAAAGAAAAAACACAATTTTCGTAAGCGATTTTTGGGGCAACTTTTTAACGGAAAGTGGTACGGGGATGAAACTTGGCAAATATACTAAACTCGACACGTACAATTTTTTGCGCACATAATCTGCGCAGGATCTGCGCAGGAATCTGCGCAGCTTCTGCGCAGCCTTGTTTTACACGGTCATTCGACCATTTTCACTCATATTATAGGGGTCGCTACCGCGACCCCTATGATATATAGCCTAAACAAAACAAAACAAAACTGTATTTCTGAAAAAACTTATTTTTGACGGTGGACAAATAAAAATGACGTTCAGAAAATAAAAATGACGAAATTTTCATGAAATCCGATTTTGAAAAAAACGCTGCCCAAGGGTGCTTGCCTTCCTGAGGAATGTGGGGCGGACTGGGCTTATTCTAGGGAATTTTTCTTAGGGGGGGCGAAAATTTTTCGTTATTTTTCTAAAAACATGCTAAAAATTGTGCTATTTTTATAGTAATCGCCAAAAAAGTTTGTTTTTAGTGCAACAATAGCGCTTAAATAGGCAAAAATTGACTAAAAAACTCCGGCGAAGCCGAAAAATTTTTCAAAATTTGGCTTTCTGAGCGATTTTTTCAGGGCAAAAGTTGGTACCAAAAGGGGCACCCACTTTTTGGGGGGGAAGGGTGTTTATGGTGCCCCCCACCAGAATAAGCCGAGGCGGATCTGACGGATTTGGTCTGCTCCAACCACATTGAATTCATTCACGATAGACCATGAACACGAAGAAGTAAGAAGAAGAGCATCCAAAATAACCCTAGAGGCTGTATTATTGTCGCTCCCGTTGCTTTCCTGCAAATTTTTTGGGACTTTCAAATTTTTGAAAATTTTGGTCCGTCTAAGTATATACCGAAATTTGGCAAATTTTGCCTAGCCACCCTGAACTACTGGAAAGACCTAGACCAAAGCGGATTGTTTATATTTGTATGGAATCTGTTGCGCTTCATGATGATATATGCCACACTGCTCTATCCCCTCCAGTACCATCTGGGGGTGACCTGGAGTTGGCGGGAAAAACCCACTTTTCAAAATTGAATATTTTTCTAAGCTATTGCAGGAAAGGTCAAACTAATACATACATTTGTTTAATAGAGCCTATAGATTAAATTGGTATTGGTTTTACCTGGGTTCGTTCTGTTATGGGTGGTCCAGAGGGTCTAAATCGGACATGGTGCCATTTCAAGCCAAAATTTCAATTTTGGCCAAAAATGCTTATTTTTGCCTTAAAATGGGTCTAATATGGCTCTAAATACAGGAAAAACACGTTTTCTACACGATAGGATGCTTAAACTGCCGAAAATAAACAATTTTAAAAAATTTGCCTAATTATGTTTATACGTACACACGTACACGTGTGTTAAACATACCAAATTTTCAAAAGTCGCTATGACCTCAATTTTTTAACAAAAACCAATATATTTTGATGCAGTTATCATAGGGGTCGCGGCAGCGACCCCTATAATATGTGTGAAAAGTGGCTGGAGACAGTGTAAAATAAGCTGCGCAGAAGCTGCGCAAAATCCTGCGCAGATCCTGCGCAGATTTCATGCGCAAATTGTAGAGCACATCGAGTTTAGTATGTCTATGAAGTTTCAGCCCCGTATCATTTACCGTTAAAAAGTTGCGCCCCGGACCGGTTATGGCGGCGATGTTTTTTTTCCGGTTTCTCCTATTTGATGGTTGTATTGTACATAATGTTCGCCGCTTTCACGTGATCTGCAGCGGTGGGCCAACCTAAAGGGCTATGGGGTCTAGTAGTACCCTCTAAAGAATTTAAGAATCACAACTTTTTTTGCGCCGCAGCTGCGCCACAGCGCCGCAGTGGCGCCGCAATGTCGGCTCATAGCGAAAAGTGACCATTTTTGTGGTCGTCGCTCAGGTCGAACGTTACGAGCTGGAGCTGATTTCTTTTTATATTCAGAAATTACATATATTGAACTAACTAATGGTCCAGGTTGCGTTTCTCTATCACTTCCCTAGCGACCACAGTGGCCCGTCAAAGATGGCGAAAATTCGAAAAATGAAAAATCGAAATTTCTCGCTATCTATTTAACTTTGAACGCTCAAATCTTCCATACAATGGTTTTCTGGCACGGGGAATCGATTCCCGCAGTCAGTTTTACCGTCAGACCCACCCTGCTGGGCTGGTTCCACTTTGCCGTCGGGAGGGTCAAGTCGGAAACCGCTTCCTGGAGGTCCATAGTAGGCTCTACCTGGCCTCTCAAAACTTTGTCTATAGGGGTTTTCTGGTGCGCCCAGCTCATTCCCGGTGTCCTTTTTGCCGTAGGACTCATCCATCTTGCTGTGCTGGTTCCACTTTGCCGTCTGGAGGGTCATGTCGGAAACCGCTTCCTGGAGGTCCATAGTAGGCTCTACCTGGCCTCTCAAAACTTTGTCTATAGGGGTTTTCTGGTGTGCCCAGCTCATTCCCGGTATCCGTTTTGCCGTCCGACGTACCTATTTTGCTGGGCTGGTTCCACTTTGCCGTTTGAAGTGTCAGTCGGGTGGGGGGTCAAGTGGTCGAAAATAAAATTTTTCAAAAGTGGTCAAATTTGGTACCAAATGAAAGCCCTAAGCGAGCTGAACAACTTTTGTCATAGAACTGCATGCTCAAAGTGGCTGTAGAGTGCTGTGGTGGGGTGGGGTAGGGACTTACGCGATTTTCGGTCAAAAATGAAAGTTTTCAAAAGTGGTCAAATTTGGTACCAAATGAAAGCCCTAAGCGAGCTGAGCAACTTTTGTCATAGAACTGCATGCTCAAGGTGGCTGTAGAGTGCTGTGGTGGGGTGGGGTGGGGACTTAGGCGATTTTGGGTCAAAAATGAAAGTTTTCAAAAGTGGTCAAATTTGGTACCAAATGAAAGCCCTAAGTGAGCTGAGCAACTTTTGACATGGGACCATCCACCAATATTTGCTGTGCCAAATAACGTCACGTGCCCATGAAACTTTTGTCTTTACTTCTTCAACCGGAATTTAAAGGATATATACGTATACCTATTTATATTTATTATATATTTAAAGGATATTTAAAGGATATATATATACGATACAGCCAACACACATATTATCCTCTTTTGTGCGGAGCATTTTTGTTACTTGTAATGAAAACAACCCTGTGGGGGATCTCCATTTGATGGGTCCGTGTCCATCGGATTTCCCACGGAGGTAGTTCCAAATCCCCCATGTATATAGGTCATCTGTTGCGCTTCAAGATGATATATGCCAGACTGCTCTGATTCCTCCGGTGTGACCTGGCGGTGACCTAGGGTTTGCGGAAAAACCCACGGCGGGAAAAACCCACTTTTCAAAATTAAAATTTTTTGCTAACCATTAGCAGGAAAGGTCTAACTAATACATGCATTTGTTTAATAGAGCCTATAGATTAAATTGGTGTAGGTTTTATCTGGGTTCGTTATGTTGTGGGTGCTCCAGGGGGTCGGAATCGGAGATGGTGCCATTTCAAGCCGAATTTTTAATTTTCGCCAAAAATGTTTACTTAAAATGGGTCTAGTTTGGTTCTAAATATAAGAAAAACACGGTTTCTACTCGACAGGATGCTTAAACGGCAGAAAATAAACGACTTTAAAAAATTCCAAAATTTGTATGTTTATGTTTATGCTTATTTTTGTTAAAGATCCAACATTTTCAAATCACCATGTGACCTCAATTTTTGTACAAAAACTAATATATTTTGATGCAGTTAGAATAAAAACAACCCTCTCTTTCATTTGGAACGGTTAGAAATGCTCCTGGCAACTTTCCAAAAAAATTTTCGGGGTGGGTTTTCCCGCATTGGGGTTTCCCCCGCCAGTTTGAGACAATTTTTCTCACTAACGGCGCACCTTAGAGAGATGTTCTATAGCTCATAAGAAAGCTTACGACTAGGCCTAGCTGCCTGTATAGTCAGTATTTCAATATCTCAAACCAGTAAAAAGTTCTGGCCAAAAATCTGAAAAGTGGGTTTTTTCCCGCTTGACTATACTGTGTAGCCCTTTCCCTTTGTTTATTTTTACTTTGTTTGTGCTACGTACGATGAAAAATGAAAGCACCTATTCAAAGGAGAAAATTGAAGAAAGAAAAATAACGATTCTGTTGTTTAATCTGTATCTTTGTAGATACTGTGGTATTCATGATCCGAGTGCCGTGGTCCAGTGCAACTGTTGTCGCAAATGGTTCTGTAATGGTCGTGGCAGTACCTCGGGCAGGTATAAATTTGGGGTCTTTTCCAGATTACCTCCCCACCCCTAAAATTCTTGAAACTTGACCAAATGAGCTTAAAATTTGGTATTGGTCTGTTTTCGACCTCGCTAAGTTCAAATATCGCAAGATTTTTCTATTTCGCGAAATTCGATTTTTTTTCCATTCGCAATCGGGGACCAAGGGGAACTGAAAAATTTCTTGTCTTCGATTTTGATGAAAAGTTGCATATAGGGGTTTTCTGGGGCGCTGAGCAGGAATCTGAACTCAGTTTTTCGAGTCAGCTTTCCGTTAGTTCAGGGTAAGCTTACATCTTAAGCTTACAACTATAGCTTATATTGAGCTAATGGAAAGCTAAATCGAAAAACTGATTTGAGATGATTCGTGCTCGATCTCAAAAACTAAGTCGCCCCAGAAAAGCCCTACATGCAATTTTTCATCAAAAGCGAAGACAAAAAATTTTTCGGTTTCCCTGGCCTTGGTTCCCCCTTGCGAATCGAAAAAAATCGTATTTTGCGAAATCGAAAGATTTTGCGGTATTTTGAACTCAGCGAGGTCGAAAACATACCTATGATAAATTTTAGCCCATTTGAACAAGTTTTAATAATTTTAGGTGGGTGGTGGTGGGGGTAATCTGGAAAAGACCCTAAATTTGCTCTTGTATGAAGCTTTAATTCATAGGTCTTTTTGTGTTTAATTTTTTGGGCATACATAATATAAGCTTTTGTGGAATAGATGAAATTGTTATTTCGGATCCGTTTCCCCACTCCGTGGGCTGCCTTTAAATTGGATACCATATTGAAAAGTTTCGGGGGGGAGTGGAGGGTGGACAATTTTTGGGGTGAAGAACATACATGTGCTTTGGGGGGGGGGGGTTTCACCCCCCTCCCCGACCTGGAGCTCACCCCCCTCCAGAGGGGTCCCTCACCCCCCTCCCAGAATCCGGATTTTTCCGGTTTTTTTGGGCAAAAAACCGGAAAAATCCGGTTTTCTGGGCTCACCCCCCTTTCCAGAATTTCCCCTCTTGCACATGTCTGGTGAAGAATGTTTATGACTTCTTCCCTACCAGGGGAAGAAGTCCGTTTTCACGGATTTGAGTGATGGTGAAATTTTCTTTGAATGCGTGTGCTGAAACGGATTTGAATTTCCAAAAAAATGTCACCAAAATAACATTACAGGTCTTGAAAAAATATAGCATCCTGACATTTGCGATGCTACTAATTTGTTGGTAGAAATTTTGCGAATTTTCCCGATTAGAAGAACTGCAGTTTTACTTCTCTACTATCATCTGTCGTTATCAGCCAGCACATCTGCACACTTTTACACTTTATTTTTTTATTAATTTTTCCCTGTTATTAAAAATTCATTTCTAGGTGGCTCCGCTCGTTTCATCATTCGTATTTCTTTTGTTTTGTTTTTTCCAGTCACATCATTAATCATATGGTCCGAGCCAAGCACAAGGAAGTCTCTCTGCATAAGGACGGCCTTATGGGTGAATCCACCATACTGGAATGCTATAACTGTTGCTCCCGCAACGTTTTCCTACTGGGATTTATTCCTGCCAAAGCCGATAGTGTTGTGGTGGTGCTGTGCCGACAGCCCTGTGCCACACAGAGCAGTCTGAAGGATTTAAATTGGTAAAAATTCAAAATTTTGTTCGAGATTAAATAATTAATAAATTAATTAATTGCGCTAACTTGATGAGGGTGTTTTTTTTTGGGATTTTTATGAGGAGGGGGGAGTAAGGTTTCTGCAAAAAGGAGCCAAGACATTTTTGGCATATTTTGCATGGAGAAACGCGGAACGTTCTCAAAAATGCCAGGGTTTACGCAGTGTGAAAGCTATTTTTGGCAAAAATTGGCCTGTTTTTTTGTCAAACATTTGCGCCCCTAAAACATTTGATAACCAGGAAGGGTGGGGAAGGAACAGAAATCATGAACCCATGCCCAATTTTAGGAACTATAGCAGCTAAAATGTTTATGAAGTTGCGAAGATAGAAAGTTGGGCCTTGCTGGCGTTTGTATATACTATTTTTCTTCCTTTGAAAGGACAAGATTTTAAAATGTCTAATATGAGCATGCATAAATCTTTGTCTGAGTAGAGCATCAACCATCTATTATTGATTGACAGTTGACAGATCCCTGGTTTTAGGGACCAAAGTCAATGGAAGCCCCTGATTCAGGATCGCTGTTTCCTGTCGTGGCTGGTGAAGGTGCCCACGGAACAGGAACAACTGAGGGCTCGTCAGATCACTGCCCTCCAGATGAATAAGCTGGAAGAATTGTGGAAGGTTCGGTGGAGCCTGTCTTTTTGTTATAATTACGTATTACTTAATTGAAATAATTTGTTGTCGTTTTTTCTTTCCCTTTTTTCCTAGCCTTAGCCTTAGCCATTGTATATTTTGTTAGATTACATTAGAGAAATAAAATGAGATAATTTTGCATTTTAGGAGAACCCAGAGGCCAACGTGGAAGATTTGGAGAAACCTGGAGTAGACGAAGAACCGCAGCAGGTTTTGCTTAGGTAGGTGGGACAGGGGTCTTTTTTGGAAAGCAAGATTGAACGGAATTTAATACAGAAATTTAATTGTCACTCCTTCCCCTGCGACCCCGAAAAGTTTGGACCTTGGATGCACTGGCGGATCCAGGATTTCGTGACGGGGGCGGTAAAATTTTTCTGGCGTTGGGGGGGGTCTGGGGGCGGAGCCAGAAGAAGTTGAAGAAATTTTTTGTTTTTGCACTAAAGTCGGTCTTCGGATCTTTAATTCTTTTTATACTGAAAAACTGAACAATTTTTTTAAAATTCTTGACATTTTTAGGCAAAAATGGTAATTTTCTCCGAAAAATCGGATGCATTTCAGGCTTTCTCTTCACAAATGCAATAAATATGCGGTGAAAAAGTAGAAAATTCGCGCCGAAGGCGCGAAATTTTTTGGTTTTTTGCCCTTTTTCCTCTTTCTCTCCTTAATTTTCCCTACCTTCGAATCGCGGCGGGGGGGCGGCCCCCCCCCTGGATCCACCCCTGCTTGGATGGGATTCGAACCCACGAATTTCCTGATGAACACACTCGCAACACTACCTTTCAACGGAGCTACTTCATTCAGTCATGCATGAGTCATGGAATTTAAGTACTCGTTAATAATTTTTCAATTTTCATATTTTTAATTTTAATTTCATCACGAAAATGAAGTAAACGCGGGCTGGCAGGCGAATCCACGAAGGATACAAGGCATTAATCATAAAGAAGTAATGAAAAACGCCTGCCTGCAGTCACTAAGGCAAAGCTTTAGTCCGAACAGGAAAGAGCTAATGGACGCTGTTACAGTATAGCTCAAAACAAAGTTAATTTTTTGCGAAGTTCGCAAACTTCGCGAACTTCGCAAAGCTAGCGATATTTCACCTAAATCTAGAGAAGTTCGAAAAAAAATTTAGCAAAGTTCCTTCAAACTTCGCTAATATCTTCTCGAACTTCGCTAACATCTTGGGCGAATTTCGCGAAATTATGCGAACTTCGTAAAACTTTAGCGAACTTGAAACTCAAAGCACTTTAACTTTAGCGAAATGTCGCTATCTTCGCGAAGTTCGCCGAAGTTCGCGGAGTTTGTGAACTTCGCAAAAAATAATTTTGTTTTGATCTATACTGTATACAGCGCTGTACAGCGCCCATTGACTCTCTCCTGTTCGGTCTAAAGGAGCAATTTTGACTAATTTTAATTTCATTTTCATCTAAATCGTTTTTCTCTGTTCAGATACGAAGATGCCTATCAGTATCAGGGAATTTTCACGCCGCTAGTGCGTCTGGAGGCCGACTACGACCGACGAATGAAGGAAGCCCAGACCCAGGAAGAGATCCGGGTCCGCTGGGATCTGGGTCTGAACAAAAAACGACTGGCATTTTTCAGTCTGGCCAAAATTAGTGACGGAGGTACTTTTTTACCGATTTTTTTGCAAATTTTGAGAATTTTTCTGAAGAGACTTTCATCATTGAATTATATATCGGTTGTTGGTATGTTGTAGTGTAATTGTGTGTGGCCCTCCACTCGGTGTTATTGTACATCTATTTAAAGAGGTGTAATCTATGGGCGTTAAGATTGCTAACAGAATTGACAGTTTAGGTTATTACATTTACCTGGAGGATGCCAAAAAGTTTTTAAAAATATTGTCACTTTGTCCTCAAAAATCTGGACTCCCTGGGTTTCCCCCTGTTGGAGTGTTCAACTGGGGAGGGGTGGGAGAAGCGTTTCCATCTGCCCACATTAGGCCTTACCTCCACTTTCTTCTTCTTCCTGTTCCTGGACCAGCTTGGGGGGACCCAATGTTGTTAGGACAGATCAGATCCGCCCCACATTCCGGAGGAAAGCCCCGGAAACCGGGGGGGGGGTCGGACCCTTGGATAGGATGTCCAGGCGCGGCCTTCGGGCAGAAGTATGATTTGGACAGTGCAGGAGGAGGTGGGCTAGGTCCACCTCGTCACAATCACATTCCGGGCAGGTTGGAGGATTTGGTAGTCCCATTCGGAACCGTTGTTTGGCTATAGGAGTAGGGAGTGGCCTTTGCAACGGAGTTGTGACAGAACGCCGCAACGCTCCCCTTCCGGGTCAGATTTTCTTCGCGTGAAGGGTGTTGACTGGCAGGTGCCTGGGCGTCGTAAATATCTTCGGTGTCATTCTGAGCCCAGAGTCTGCGGCATTCTTCCTTTATGTACCGTTTGATACACCTCCACCACCTCACATTGCACTCCGTGTAGTATAGACTCTGTAAAGTGTAATTATGTCGTCGTATCTTCTGGCTTTGGTGAGGCTTCCCCCAGATATCGGTCCCCCTTCCGCCTTCCAACGTGTTGGTCGGACTTTCCACACACCACCAAAGTGGACAAAAACATTCAGTTTTTTTTAGTAATTTCAAGTTTCACAATTATATAAATTGCCCAGTGTTTTTAGCCCAGTAGCAAAACAAACTAGCGCAGCAATGATTTTTAAGCAGGTTTTTTTTATAAAAAATTTAAAATTTTTAATTTTTTTATTTTTATAGAAAATTTTATCCTCCTCCAGAAAGTGTTGTCGTCCTAGGAAATAGGCCAAATCTATGTCTGTCTGACTGTCTGTGTTCTGTCTTGTGCTTCAGATATGCGTCTGATGCCTGGTGATGAGTTGCGCCTTCGGTTAACCGTGGGTGACCGGGCCTGGTCTGGTGTCGGTCATGTTGTCAAAATTCCGGACAGTAGGTTTTTTGTTTTTTTTCTGTTTTTCTATTTTCTTTTTGGTTTTTCTATTTCTTTTTTTTAATTATTGCTTTTAGTCTTGCCTTGTATTGCCTTTGAACATCTCTTGTCCGAGTTTGTGTTTGTGCAGAAGAAATTCTGTATACGCGTCTTTCTTACGTGTACCACCTATTAGTTCTGATTTAAAGTGCATACTAAGTTTTGCTGCCTGCCATTTTTATGTTTTATTATTACTTTATGGCTTAATTTATAGCTTTGTATGACGTAATGTTACTTGTTCTCTGTGTTTAGACTATGGTGAAGATGTGGGTATTGAGATGAAGTCCAATGCAGGCATTCCCACAGATGTCGCGACAGGATTTTCCGTGGATTTTGTTTGGAAGAGTACCTCTTTTGACAGGTATGTACGTAAAAAAGGCATTAGCTTAAACAGCGATTAATACGTACGATTTTCATAGAGCAACAGTCAGTTTTTGTAATAATAAACTTGTTTTTATTTTACAATTTTATTGTATATTTTTAGTTTTTTTGTATTTTCCAATTTCATTTTACGTACGTCCAGAAAATGAGGTAAACGCGACCTGGCAGGCGGATCCATGAAGAAGGATACAAGGCATTAATCATAGAAAACTAATGAAAATGGCTAACTAATGGAAAAAACGTGCGCACCGCGCCCATTGGCTCTCTCTCCTGTTTCGGACTAAAGGTTTTCTTTCGCCTTGGTGACTGCAGGGCAGGCGTTTTTTTATTGGTTTTCTATGTTCGTTTTTATTTTTCTAGAATGGAGTCGGCCCTACGTACGTTTGCCGTGGACGAAAGCTGTGTCTCATCCTACATCTATCACAAACTGTTGGGTCATGAGGTGGATGATATCCTGTTTAAGATCCAGTTGCCCAAACGGTTCTCGGCCCCCGGCCTGCCCGATCTAAATCATTCACAGGTTTATGCTGTGAAAACTGTACTACAGCGTCCTCTGTCGCTGATTCAGGCATGTTTTTTTGACCATTTTTTTCAAGAATTTTAATTTCTTTTGTTGCAGAAGAATATGTTTTGTCTAAAGTTTTTGAAGGTGATTTCTAAATTCTGTGGTTGTGCGTTAAGGGCTGTGGTTTTAGTTAGTTTCCTATAAGGGAACATTCGATATCGTTTTTCAATTTTGAATGGGGGAGACCATTATACATAAATATGCGTTGACCTATTTGTCGAAGGGGGGGGGGTATAATTTATTGTTTTTCGTTTCAAACATTTTCGACATCACACACACACACACGCACATGCACATTTATGTTTTTTTGCTTCATTTTAGGGACCTCCTGGTACGGGGAAAACGGTAACATCGGCCACCATTGTCTATCAATTGGTCAAGCAAACCGGGGGACAGGTATGGAGGGATTTGGAGCATTTCTATTCTGTTTTCTGTTCTATTTCTATTCCATTTTCTATTCTATATCTTTCAATTTCTATTATTAACCCCCCGCCCTTTTCCAAAACGGTGTGGGGGGGGGCGTCTTTTTCCGGGAATAGAAAACTGACGAAAGGCAGTCCCCCCACTAAAGAAAATCCACCCTTTGTATTTATTGTATTTAGTTTTGAACATTTTATATTTTACACGTGAATGTATGGATACAGGAGAAACTATGTCTAATATTTCAAATAGTTTGGCTGTTGAAATATAAACCTCGTACAAAATAGGCAAAAACGTGATTTTGTGACTGTCTGACCATTCTTGTCTTCCTGTCTTACAGGTTCTGGTCTGTGCTCCCAGTAAATCATTGCCGTAGACCAGCTAACGGAGAAAATTCATCAGACGGGCCTGAAAGTGGTCCGCGTCTGTGCCAAGAGTCGTGAGGCCATCGACTCAAATGTGGCCTTTCTGGCCCTACATAATCAGATTAAAAATATGGATGAGTAAGTCTTTCTTGCTGGCACGGAATTAACAATTATTAATTAATTAATCATTAATTAATCATTAATCAATTAATAAAGACGGTTAAATTAAAGAGGTTTTTCCCAT
>JASAND010013904.1:0-11583 GCA_030248195.1 Trissonchulus latispiculum
TTGTGAAGTTCACGTAGAATCAATTTCAGCAAACTCTTATTTTTTAGATTTATGCTGATTTTGAGTGTCTGACTGAAAGAATCAATGGTTGTCTGCCAAAAAGTGATGCATCATTCACTACAAAATATCAGCATCATACACCCAGTGGATTTGGTGTGGTTGGTATTCTGAATTGTTGTGGAAATGCACCTAAGATTGAACAAAGTGTCGTCTACCGAGGAGAAAACACCGTCCAGAAGTTTCTTGAGCTTATTATGCAAGTACGTTACAAATGTGTATCATTCGTACACACCGATAGACTGAAACTATAATGTGCAATATTTCTCAAGCTACAAAGTGATCGAGGTACTGCATTTTACATTTTAGAAAAACAATGACTACCAACATACTGTAAGTGCTCCTTTGCCTTTGGAGCTAACAGTTGATGAACAGAAAAGGCACACTGAAGCCAAAGAATGCTACTTATGCAACAGACCCTTCAACGGTGAACGCTCAGTTCGCGATCACTGCCACTTTTGTGGTAAGTACCGAGGGGCTGCTCATAACCAATGCAATATGGGATTCAGGCTGAACCGTGACATTGTCGTTGCCATTCACAATTTGAGGAGATACGATGGACATCTCATTATGCAAGTAGGTATTTTATATTTTCTTATTATGGAATTTCATGCTTAGCTTACGCACAAGTTAAAATTAATTAATTAATTAATTAAATTAACCAGTATGTAGCTAAAACGTGTTCGTGTTTTAGGAAATTGGAGTTATTTGCAACAGAATGGGGCTAACTATGGACTGCATTCCAAAAGGAATGGAAGATTACCTTAGCTTTACACTGAAGAAAAAAACGTGACTTCTCAACAAACAAATCCAAGCAACTTTATTGATGATGAAGCTATTGTGGATGATAATGAGGACAACGATGGAAACTGGAAAATTAAATTTATCGATACATTTCAATTTCTCACTACTTCCCTAGAGTCCCTTGTTTTCAACCTCTCGAAGGATAATCTTCAAAAATTCCTATGCATGTCTAATGAGTTCAATTCAAACGAGCTTGCGATGCTTGTTAGAAAAGGCATATATCCTTATGACTATACGAATAACTGGGAAAAATTCAACGAAACACAACTTCCACCAAAACAGGAGTTCGATAATCAGCTGAATAAAGAGGAACTTAGTGATGCGGACTATGCTCATGCCCAAAACGTATGGGAACATTTCGATATTGAAAACCTTGGTCAATATCACGATTTATATTTGAGAACTGATGTACTTCTTCTTGCCGATGTCTTTGAAAGTTTTCGCCTGTTTGCCCTTCAAAATTATGGTCTGGACCCGGCTCACTACTTTACACTGCCGTCGTTTGCTTGGGATGCTTGCCTAAAAATGACAAAAGTGTGGCTTGAGCTACTTGAGGACCCTGATATGTATTTGTTTTTCGAAAAAGGAATAAGAGGAGGAATTTCCATGATCTCCCACAGATTTGCCAAAGCCAACAATCCTCATACTTCAAATTACGACTCAACTAATCCAAACTCGTGGATTATGTATCTGGACGCTAACAACTTATATGGATGGACCATGGTGCAAAAACTGCCTGTCAATGGTTTTCGCTGGCTAAGTCGCAATGAAATTGAGCTGATTGATTGGCTTAACCAATCTGATAACCAAACTTGTGGATATGTGCTTGAAGTAGATCTTGACTATCCTCCACAGCTCCATGGATTCCCACAACGATTACCCACTAGCCCCTGAAAGACTCGAAATCACTGCTGAAATGCTAAGTCCTTATGCTGAAGCCTTATGTAAGGACCTTGGTACTAGCCTAAGCAAAATCGAAAAATTAGTACCAAATCTATATCCGAAAACCAAATACATTGTTCATTAGCGAAATCTAAGACTTTACCTTCAACTAGGACTTAAACTGATACATGTCCACAGAGTCCTTCGATTTGAACAAAAAGCTTGGATGAAGCCGTATATCATGTTTAATACCGAAATGCGGAAAAATGCGAAAAGCGAATTTGAAAAAGACTTATTCAAGCTACTAAACAATGCCGTTTTCGGGAAAACCATGGAAAATGTGCGAGCTTATCAATCTGTACAGCTTGTAACAACGGAGCGAAAATTTGTTAAATTGACTGCTAAGCCTAGATTTAATCGTGCTGTAATTTTTTCTGAAGACTTAGTTGCTGTGTCCATGAATAGGGTTTCTGTAAAGTTATGTAAACCAATATATGTAGGATTCAGTGTCCTTGATTTGTCCAAATATCTCATGTATGATTTTCACTATAATTATGTTTCAGAAAAATATGGTAAACAAGCTAAGCTTTTATTCACTGATACTGATTCATTATGCTATTCTATTTGCACTGATAATGTATATAAAGACATGTTTAGAGATACTGATTTATTTGATACAAGTGACTACCCGCCATCTCATTTTCTTCATTCTACAAAAAACAAAAAGGTTTTAGGTAAAATGAAAGATGAGACGGCTGGTAGTGCTATAAGTGAATTTTGTGGCCTGCGTGCCAAAATGTATAGTTTTGTTTGTGATGGTATTGACAAAAAACGTGCTAAAGGTATAAAAAAGAATGTTGTAAAGAAATGTATTACTCATTCGGACTATGTAAATACTTTGCAACAACGCACTTTTATGTATCATAATATGAATTTGATTAGAAGTAATTTACATCAATTGTATAGTGTACATTTGAACAAAACTAGTTTGTCCTGTTATGATGATAAGCGTTACTTACTTGACGATGGTGTATCTAGCTATGCTTATGGTCATTATAAAATAAACTATTAAAGACTTTCATTTTGTAAGTTACGCAAGTATGGATAAAATCTATTATAGCTTGAAGGATCCAGGATCGCTAAGTAGCGTAGAAAAGCTTTATAATGCTGCAAAAGCGGCAAGATTAAATGTCAGTAGAAAGGATGTTAAAGAATGGCTACAAAGTCAAGAAGCCTATACACTGCACAAGCAGCGTAAACTAAAATTTAAACGTCGCAGAATAATTACCAAAGGAATAGATGATCTATGGCAAATGGATCTTGCGGATATGACTAATGTTACTAAGGCAAACGATGGCTTCAAATTTATTTTGATTGTTATAGATACATTTAGTAAATTTTTGTGGGCACTCCCTGTAAAGGATAAAAAGCCAGAAACAATTATAGCTGCAGTTTCCTCAATTCAACGAACACCTAAAAATTTAATGACAGATAAAGGTGGTGAGTTTTTGAATTCAAAATTTAAAACTTATTGTGCTGATAGAGGAATAAACAATTACACAAGTCAAAACCCAGATACTAAGGCTGCTATCGCTGAGAGAGTTATTAGAACCCTAAAAGGGAAAATTTATAAATATTTTACACATTCAAATTCTTGGCGTTATATCGAAGTATTGCAAGATCACGTAACGTCATACAATAATTCCAAACATCGAAGCATAGGAATGGCACCTGTTGAGGTTAATGAGATGAACGAAAATGAAGTTAGAACAAAATTATTTCCTCCAAAAGATCGTACAGTACAGTATAAATTTAAGCTAGGAGATTTAGTTAGGATTACGAAGGAGCGAGGGGTTTTTCAAAAAGGTTACTTACCGCTGTGGACGAGAGAAATTTTTAGCATAACTACACAAATTCCTAGTGACCCAATTGTTTACAAGGTAACGGATGCTAATGGTGAAGATATTGTTGGAACGTTTTATGAACCTGAACTACAGAAAATTGTGCAAACTGATAATGTTTATAAAGTTGAAAAGGTTTTAAAAAAGCGAAAATTTAGTGGTAAAGTCCAGTATCTGGTCAAGTGGTTAGGGTATCCAACATCAATGAACTCTTGGATTGATGAAGATGATATTGTGTAACCAGAATTTACCTGCTTTACAACTTTAATTACAACTATTTACATCAGGAGTATTAACATACAATTAAAATTACAATTGTTTACAACAACAATATCAACAAATATACAGCATGAATATCAGCAAACGGAATGTAGACAAATATATAAGAATGTCAACAACGCATCATAGTCAGATTCATTTCTTGTAGCAATCCCAGGAGCGAGCAAGAGTTAACAAGAAATGACCAGCTTCTTTCTGTAGAAGATGTGGTGGCAAATTTCCATGATAGTCTAGCATAAGTTTTAGATTGATCATCATCTCCTCAAACGATAAGTGTCGCACTTTTCGATTAGAATATTTGAAGAATTTATTTTCTGGTACAAACGGGATAGGAGGATATTCATATTGCCATAGCCCAACTAAGTAGTCACCATCCAAAATGGCTAATATTGGAGTTCCGAATGAATCAGCATAGTCAAAGTCAGCTTGATCAGCATCTTCAATTGCGGCTTCCTGTGTTGTACACTCTGATTCACCGTGCACAAACAGCTCAACTTCATCACAGTTTATGCCAAACCAGTACCACGAAAACATTGTAACCGACCGTTCTCGACAGAGTCAGGAACAAAACTGACAGTCCTGACGAAATTTCTCTCATTATATAGTCTTATGTTAGCTAATAATGCGTCAGCTTTGATAATACTGCTCAACACTATATGGATAACATATATATACATATATATACGCATATAGATAGATTGATGGATAGATAGATAGATAGATAGATAGATGACGGCTTACGGCTGACGGCTGACGGCTGGCGGCTGACGGCTTACGGCTGACGGTTGACGGCTTACGGCTGACGGATGACGGCTTACGGCTGACGGTTGACGGCTTGCGGCTGACGGATGACGGCTTACGGCTGACGGTTGACGGCTTACGGCTGACGGCTTACGGCTTACGGTTGATGGCTGACGGCTTGAAAAATATAAAAGTAGTAAAATAGCAATTTGGACATTCAAAATGTATAAATGTACTCATTGCAGCAAAGAATTCAAGCATCAACAAAGCTTGCACAAACATTTAAAGTTACATGATCTGAAAGAGCCAATTTTTAAATTTTATGCTCCTTTTACAATGATCGTTAACGGAATGACTGGTTCAGGGAAAACCAAATGGGTGATTGATATGATAAAAAACAAGCTGATTGATCCAATGCCATCAAACATAATGCTTTGTTACAGCATGTTTCAAGAAATTTACAAAGATATTCCAGGCACCTTGCATGAAGGATTCCCCGACGAGTTACCTGAAAAAGATACTTTGCTTATACTGGATGATCTGATGACCGAAGTAGACGACAAACAAATTACTCAGCTGTTCACTAAAATGCGACATATAAATGTCAGCACAATATTTATTGTCCAGAACTTGTACTTTGAATCAAAATACATACGCACAGTTACCCGTAATGCTCAGTATATCGTTCTGTTTCCCAACTATCGAGATGTTTCAATGATTGCGACAATTGGTAGGCAGATGTTCCCAACAAAGAAAGACTTTTTACCTGAAGCCTTCGAAATGGCAACAAAGCAACCTTTCGGATACCTAGTGCTTAATCTGAAACCTGGAAGTGATCCAAAATTAAGGGATACTGAGTGGAATACTAGTCAAAGAGAATCCTTATGTCTACCTTCCAAGAATATAAAAGGTCAATAGTGTTATTGAAAATAGAAGATGGCTCAAAAATATATACATACCTTAACATTTTTGAAATCAGCACCACAAGTAGTTGTAAATGCAACTGTGTCATCTTGCAGTAAAGATCTAATCAATGCTTTCGCAGAAATTGCATTTAATGCATTGTATGGTGATTTTGCATTCAGCCCATCGGATATATCTAAGCTGAGAAAATTTAAAAAAGACATTGTCGTTCTGGCTGATAAGAAAGTGACAATTGTAACTAAGCGAAAAACCCTTAAGAGGAATCAATTAGTGCATATATTGCTTGATGTAATGCTAAAATGACTAAACGATTAGCTCTTATTCCTTCTTCTCCAGTGAAGAGCGCGCTAGCGGCGATTCAACCTGTTGTGAAGTTGGTGGAGGGTGAAAAACCCAGCTTAGTTCTACTTTTTCCCAAACATTTACGCAATAAAGCGTCTCTACGATTACAGCATGTTAATGTAGATACTGATAACAACGGTAGAGTTATTTACCCTGACAACACAGTTGGTTCAAATTTGTATGACTTGGTGAGATATTTCATAACTCCCGCAAAATTTAGTCCACAGCGACCTCTAGATGCACCCAAGTTTGAGCCGTATTTAGAATCAGTGCCCAAAGCAGCATTGGGTGTTGGTCGTGCTACCGAACCGATCAAGTGGTTAAAATATGGAACCTAGCATACTGATGCAGCAACAAGAAAACTTAAGTTTTGTGCAGTAAATTAGTTATCTCGAAATCAAAAATGCCTACCTACTATTGCCTTACCCTGGATAGCCAACCAATGGTTGTGTTTCACTCTGGTTGGTCACCATGTAGCAATTTCCACATCACGCCTTTTACATTAGGCGGCGTTGAATACAACTGTGTTGAACAGTGCTATCAAAGCGAAAAGGCCAAATTTTTTAATGATGTCTATGCTTATCGCGAGATAATCAAAGCCAAATCGCCTCGCGTTCATAAACAACTTGCGAAGAAAATAAAAAATTTCGATAAAGATAAATGGTTGATTGTTGCTGAAGACGTTATGCTCATGGGTCTGCGAGCCAAGTTTGCTCAGAATCAGCGACAACGAAATCGTCTGCTAGAAACTAAGGACTGTATCATTGCCGAAGCCTCCAAATACGATAATTACTGGGGTATTGGGCTGGACTTTAACGACGAAAGGGTTATCAATATAAATGACTGGCCTTGAGACAATGTCCTTGGACAACTATTGACACGTGTTAGAAATGAATATAGTCAATTTGATTGCTACAACTGACTTTAAATGTATTAATATAGATTTGTACAGTTTACCTAGCGTTAAATATAATCCAAAACGTTTCAGTGCTGCTACATTGAAACTGTCTTGTACTTGTCAGATATTTAGTAATGGTCGTGTTGTATGTCTTGGTGCCAAAACTGTTAATAAAGCATATGAAACTCTTAAAGAGTGTGCTGAATTTTTGATTAGATTAGGATATATTGTGCAACCATGGGAGCTGAAAATACCAAATATTGTAGGTACTTGCGATATAGGGAGAAAGCTCGACTTGACTTGGATTTATAGCTACTTGAGGCACAACTATATGCTAAATTTTACCCCAGAAACGTTTCCAGCAATTACATTAGAATTGACAACTGGCAGTACTGCGCTTCTTTCTTATACTGGAAAATGTGTAATCACTGGAAACAAATCACCATCTCAGCTACACCGCTCATATAAAGAATTAGTAAAAGTTATAAAAGCAAGTAATATATTAGTTTAAAGAAGAAAATGGAATTCGTAACAATTGTTAAACCGATTAATAACATGAAAATTCGCTGGAATGAAAAAAACCTGATTACTTTATGCTACAAGCAGATTATATTAGTGTCCGTTTTGTGTCCGCGTTTTATACCTCACGTCCGCGTCCTCGTTTTATACCTCGCTTCCGCGTCCGCGTCCGCAATCCAAATTTTTCGTTAATTAGAAAATAAAAGTTGCAGTCGTTTGATATGACCCTTTAAATAAGAGTACACTTAAAGCCTATCTCTTCTTTGATTAGAACATAAAATTCCCAATCTTTTGATATGTAACACAGCAGGTGTTCCATATGAGAGTTACATGCATTATGTCAACATTTTCTTTAATTAGAACACAAAATTTCCAATCTTTTGACATGTCTCACAGCATTTGGCATAACGGCTAAAGCCTTCATAACACCAAGAGTACATAATATATAAGAGTGTGACAGCAGGCAAGCCCTCTGTTATCAGCTCTAGGTACATGCTATGTTCGCTAACGGCTGACCCCCCCCCACAAACGTGTATGTGCTCTTCAAAGAAATTTGCACGCTATGTTTGTGTTCTAAAGCTTGCAACAGACGCATTGAACCAATTGAGTAGTTGTGTTTTCGAGCTTTAACACGCAAAGATAGCGTGCAAATTTCTTTGAAGAGCACATACACGTTTGTGGGGGGGTCAGCCGTTAGCGAACATAGCATGTACCTTGAGCTGATAAGAGAGAGCTTGCCTGCTGTCACACTCTTATCTATTATGTACTCTTGATAACACTGTCTTTTATTAGAACATAAAATTTCAAGTTGTTTGATATGTAACACAGCAGGTGTTCCATAGAAGAGTTACAGGCATTATGTCAACATTTTCTTTGATTAGAATACAAAATTCCCAACAGTTTGATATAGGCGTGACCGTTTAAATTAAATTACACTCAAAGTCCTTTATCAACTGTTAAAGGCTTTCCAAATTTTTCGTTCATTAGAAAATAAAAGTTGCAATCGTTTGATATGGTCCTTTAAATAAGAGTACACTTAAAGCCTATCTCTTTCTTTAATTAGAACATAAAATTTCCAATTTTTTGACATGTAACAAACTAGGTGTTCCTTTCATAAATTTGCGTGTATGCATTACGAATTCCATAAGGACAAAGTATGTGGTCGTCATTAAATCACTTGAAACCAGAGCAAGATATTTATACGTCACTAAACTCGGATAAGATATTAGCTTATAAAATCTGCTACTTTTGTTTGTGCATAGTTATAATTCGCTTAAGCTATATTTAAAGGCAAATATGCGAAAGCCGTCAACAATTTTAATAAAACTGATAATTTGCTTTGAAACCACCATCTTCGAGTTTTTCTGAAAATTTGACAAATGTCTTTTCCGTAAATAAGTTTCATTGTTATTCTATTTTAGATTCATCCGCCAGCTGGGTATGAGTCTGACGGCCTCTGGTCTCTGGATGGAGAGCCGTCAGATACCGACGAGTATTTGAGCGAGGATGAAGAAGAAGAAGACTTCGACTGAAAATGCCGCAATTGGTGAAGAAAGGGGGACAGTTGATGTGAACTTTTAATGTATATACCTACTGTATGCGTAACTGTATTTTAGTAAATGCCAATTTTATTTCATCTTAATTTATGATTAAAATGTTTTTAGTTTGAAAGATTATGCACAAATTGTGAGGGGAGAGCTGGAAAATTTTTTTCAACGTTTTTAATGATTATAAATTTAAATTACACATTTTCATTGGAATAACATTCCCTTCCTTCCTTTTTAAACAAGCCTAGAGTTGCAGTTGTTCTCTGTTTATAGAAATTGAAGAAAAGTTAAACTTTAGAGCAAGGGCTGACACGCCAGCAATTTTAGTCTTTCATTAGACTTTAGAGTTAGTTAAAACAGACTGGCTGGTGTTCATACAGAAATCTAGCTCCTTAGCAAGCCAGAATTTTTAATCTCTGATTAAACTTTACAGTAAGACCCTAATTGAATTTTTACTGACTGACATAGGCAGAAATATTCTGATTAGACTTTACAGTAAGACCTTAATTGAATTTTTATAGACTGGCAGGTGTTTTCTGTGCACACAGAAATTTTTAATCTAGCACCTTCTTTGCTAAGTAAGCAGATGGTAGCTTCAAAGAAAAGCAGGAGTAGGAGGGCGGCAACTTCAAAGGAAAGTACGAAGGAGGAGGTTGTAAAACCCCCATATTCTCACTACTGACACAGTACGGCGGTCAGACCAGGAGTATTGTACATCCCAGCTTTCAGGCTTGCTGGGACATGGTCAGGCCGCGTCATGCGTACTCCTTCAGAGATTGTGTCAGCAAAGCCAGTGACGTGGGTTTGATCAAGTTTCTGTCATTTCCAAATTCGATCTTGAAAAACCATATGAAGAAAAATCGGCTCTGTGTCGCTGGAACGGATAATGTTCAGAACTGCCCGACAGAATATATAGACTGGGATGTCGAAGATGATTATGTTGTTCCTGGATATGGGCGTGTAGATCGTGAGTAGGTATATAAGACTTTAGACTCAGGTACGTGCTAAACATTTCTATGCCTTACTGTAGAAACTTTGGGTCTTTTCCAGATTACCCCCCCCACCACTCAAGGTTCTTAAAACTCGACCAAATGAGCTGAAATTTGGTGTGGGTATGTTTTCGACCACGCTGAGTTCAAATATCCCAAAATTTTTCGATTTCGCGAAATTCGAGTTTTTTCGATTCGTAAGGGGGGACCAAGGGTAACCGAAAAATTTTTTGTCTTCGATTTTGCTGAAAAGTTGTATATAGGGGTTTTCTGGGCCGCCGAACACGAATATGAAGACCATTTTTCGATTCAGCTTTTCGTTAGCTCAGCATAAGCTTACAACTTAAGCTTACAACTTTAGCTTATATCAAGCAAACGAAAAACTGAATCGAAAAACGGACTTCAGATTCGTATTCTGTTGCCCAGAAAACCCCTATATACAACTTTTCAGCATAATCGAAGACAAAAAATTTTTCGGTTACCCTTGGTCCCCCCTTAGAAATCGAAAAAAATCGAATTTCGCGAAATCGAAAAATTTTGCGATATTTGAACTCAGCGTGGTCGAAAACATACCCACACCAAATTTCAGCTCATTTTGTCGAGTTTTAAGAACCTTGAGTGGTGGGGGGGGTAATCTGGAGAAGACCTCAGATATGGGCTAATTACGTCCAAATACCACCACACCCCCCCCCCGGCGGAACCTAAAGTGTCGGGTCCCCCAGAAGGGGCCCCCCAGTGCCGACCCCCCCCCAAATTCAACCATCCCGCCAGTCACCAATTCACTCTGTTGTAACAATCCAAGCCGTATAATTAATTTATAATTAACTAAACTTATTCTAGGGGGCCCTTAAATATTCAAACTTTAGTGGAATTAAGTCCCATTGCTTTTAAATTGACAGCTTTGATTCATATTTGCAGCATTAGCCGTCAGTACAGTTTATCGCGGCGGTTCAAGTCACAATAGGCTCCAGGTTTTCCAAAATGTCCCTGTATTGGCAATGTCCAAAATGTTGGGTAAAATCGCCACGTTTGGCAATATTGACAAAAGGCAGTAGTGTTGGCACCTTCGGCCCCAGTGTATAAAATGATGTTAATAGTAAAAATGTGGGCTGCACAGCAAAAATGGCAGCCCACTTCTGAGACGAAAAATTGGAAAAGTGAAGGCGAAAAAATTTTGTTGCAAAGGTTTTTTGGCCAGACTTCCGGCCTGTCAATCAGCGGGATCGATACCGCATCCTGCACTCTAATGCATATGCAGGCGAGAAAGGCATCTCCAGTGTGCCTTGTAGAAGAAAAATAAAAGGAAAAATCTCGAAAACAAAAGGAAATAGTTAACCAACGAAGTCAAGAAAATAACAGGCAACTGAAAATAAACTAAACTATAACAAGAGATCCGATCCAGCACTTCGAAACTTAGGATGGCTTTATAAGCTACTTTTTGCACTGTTTTGTCAGAGTGGTTAGAGTGGCGGACTTCGAAGTCGAAATGTGGGATAATTTTCTACAACAAGTTTTTTCTTGGCAATCTAGCAACAATCCCTAACTATAACCGGAACAAACCAAATTTCAGGATTCCAGATCAAGAAAGCGCCTGTTGGAATAAACTTGAGTTTAAGTTTACAAATTTGAGGTCTCAAAAACAAAATAATTGCCTAGCAGAACTTGAACAGTCAGGCTTAGAAGCTATATCGGAGTTTCGA